>JAPPVO010004216.1:0-33544 GCA_030407325.1 Camellia japonica | reverse complement strand
AAACTCGATATCATGGTTAGTGGAAGCCGATCTTTGATCGGGCGAGCGGGGGTGCTCACAAAGTGACCTTCCCCGATCGTACCCAAGTTCCCGAGCCAAGGCACTTTGGTGATGACGGACACGTGGCCTTAGGGCAACGAGTCAGGGTTTTCCTAAATTCCCCCAAATAAATATTTAGGTGGCGACTCTGTATCTGGCAAAGTAGTCCATGTTTGGCACTTCTTTCAAAAAATCTGTTTTCAAAAACGATTTGCCGGATTTGGACTCTTTGATGATTCATCGGTCTTGCATTGCACTCTGCGAGATTAGATACAGGACCGTGACATTTGAGTCCTGAACTGTAGTGAGCCCAATGAACAAAACGGGATTCCCTTCCGGGGACGTTCGGGGACGTCTACACAGTTTCTGGCGACTCTGCTGGGGAGTTTAGAGAACTTGACTCGAACTCATGATATCTGGTTTTGACTACACTTATGTGTTTGTTTGCATTGCATTTGCATTGGTGCGCCTAGGACACCGTGTTTGCCGTATGCTATTCCTGAACGGTTTGCCGGAGGCTCGCTTCGAGAAGCGTGCCACAAGGCTGACCGGTTGTGGGCTCTGCCACGACGGGAACACAAACCCCGTTTTTACCGGGGCAACCCTTTTTTGACCATTCGACCTAGTGCATATTTGGAAATCCATAGTGACCATTCCAAGCTAGGACAGGTTGCTTACCCGATCATAGGTTGTTTGAAACCGCTGCGTGCGTAGTGAAACCTAGCTCCTGACACAAATAGGACAGGGAAACCTTATCCCTCCATAGGGGTGTTTTGCTCTCACTTGCTTTGCTATGTGCTTTTAGAGTGTGCCTCTACAGGGAATGCATGTATCAGTTTGCAAGTCTGGGTCTCCAGCCCGAGGGCATCAGTATTTGGGGAATCAATTTTACCTGAGGGTATCGGTTTACAGGCAGAATTTGAGGCAGAATTCAGTAAAGAGTGCAGTCATTCAGCTATGCTCAAGTCCATTCTAGTGAAATCAGGCTGAGACGCTCTCTATTTCTCTTTTGCTAGGTAGTCTTGGAACCGTAGCTTCAGAAGGCTTCGATATCCCCCAGATTCATTGGACTTGTATTGATAGACTTTGTTAGGTCAGAGATTCGGTTCAAAGGTAACCAGTTTTCCTTCCCCAGTGGTAAAGCAAAGAAGGGCCAGACAGGGTTCATTGGTTCATCTGATCCGACAGTCACTAGTCACATCATCAGTAGACCTGTGATGGCACAGGGTTCGGAAGAATTAGTGGCCGTGATAGCAGCGTTAAATCAGGGAACTGCCATGTAGGATGAGACTAATGCTAAAATGCAACGCCCATCTGGGGCATCTGCCTCACATCTAGCTTCGGGGCGCCAGCCGAACTTTGACCCACTTTCGCCAACTAAAAATTTGCAGGGTCCGGATCCCCAAGAAGGGTTGGCTTAAGCCTGAGTTGTCAGACCCCTGGTGCAGCCTAATGAGAGGCTTTATCCCCTTGATGGTAATGACCTCAATCCGACCGCGGTGAAAATTGCGAACCTTGAGAAGCAATTCAAGAAGGCACAGGGCCTTAACTCCATCCCCGACATTGAGGATGGGCACACCGAGTCTGCCGTACGGCTCCCAGACAGATTCAAAATGCCATATATTGACCGTTTCGATGGGTAAGGAGATCCAATGGTACATATCTGACTTTTTTTGGATGTCCTGAAGCCGATGGGTCTGACTAAGCCACAGAAACTCTCTCTGTATGGAAGAACCCTGTCGGGTGTAAGCAGCCACTTGGTACGCTAAGTTGAGGACAAAGTGAAGCAAGACTGGGAAGAATTGGCTGAGGCCTTTGTTGATCAGTATTCCTACAATACCCAAGTTGAAATGACCATGCAAGAGCTTGAAACAACCCGCCAAAACCCAGAGCCTTTTGTGGAATTTGTTGCAAGGTGGAGAGCAAAGGCAGCACAGATGACAATCGCCGCCCTTCTGAGAGGGATCAAGTGCAGATGATGGTGGCGAAACCTCGAGCATGATATGTTGCAAAAGTTGATAGTCGGTCACTATTCACTTTCAAAAGTTTGCGTGAACTGGGGGTTCAGATCGAGAATGCGTTCAACAGTGGGATCATTCCTAGAACAAGTAAACCGACAAGGAGGGTGATTTCAGGGAGTACCAATGCTGGTAGTAGCACTATTCCCAAACCCGCAGAAATCAATACAGTTGCCACAGCCAACCCTTTTGCTAATCCAAGCCTACAAACCGCCGGTCCAGCCCGAGCTCAGGGCAGAACTTTCACCCCCCTCTATATGAGCCTGACTAGCGCACTAAAAGTCTTGATGGAAAGAGGGTATCTCAAACCCCTCGATCCTCAACCTCTACCTGACCCTCTCCCAGCCAGACATAACTCTTCCAAGTACTGTGTGTACCATCAACAGCGCGGTCATGGCACCGACCGTTGCTACCGCCTTCGTCACGAGGTCCAAAATGTCATCGACAACCGGATGATAGCTCCACCTTCAGACTCCAATGACCAAACATCTCCTGCCCACCTTAATCTCATCCATATACTACCATCCACCTTCGACCCCAGCATATACATCACCCCGACCCATCTACCCAAGCCTGAGGTGTTCATTCCAGAAAGCATGGACTTATGCATAATGGATGCACTTGGACCCCAATCATCTCAAACCCGTGAGCCCACTACTTCTGAGCTGAAGAGAATGATCGAAGATCTTTAGAGAACTGTGACAAATCTGGCCTCCGAGATATTAGCTCCCTCATCGACCACATCACATACCGAGAATTTCATGATAAAAGGCTCCCCAATCTTCGGACTGGCTGCATTTGAAGAAAGCCAAACCCTTGGCAAAGGGGAAGCAAGTGGTAAGAACAAGGTGAGGGCAAGCATTGGTCCCCATGAACACCTTCAACGGGCTGTTGAGGCTTTGAAGGCCGAAGGATTAAACAAACAGCAAATGCTTGCAGTGGTTGCAAAAACTGTGGATGATACTTTTGCCACTCAAGTTGGGGGTAGTCTGAATCAAGGGGCAAGCTGAGACAAAAGATGTTGTACCAGAAACACCCCTTTCAGCTCCAATCCTACACTCGGAAGAGATCATCAAAAGTCAGCACTGACCGACCCTTTCGCCGGTACATCCAACACAACCCGCTAACAATCTGCCAAATACCCACCTCGGGGCCAGAGGGTGTTCACCCCACTGGACATGTCTCTGTCAACGGCCCTGAGGGTCCTGATCGAAAAGGGGCATCTGAAGCCCCTGGAGCCGCGGCCATTACTGAATAAACTTCCTCTCTCCCACAACCTGGCGAAGTACTGTGTCTTTCATCAACAAGCTGGCCACGACACTGACATGTGTCTTCGTCTTCACCATGAAATACAAGATCTGATTGATAAAAAGGTCATCTTCGCGTCAGGTCCTGCAAAGTCTATCGGCACTGGATCGATGAACTTGGGGGATAATGTGACCATGTGATCGGGGGCATGAGCCAGCTGCGGGTGGCGCTCAATTTACTCCAGACGTGGGAATGGCACGCACTGTTTTGAGCATTTGCGAATGCTAGTTTTGTAGTTTCTGACTTGGTTGTTGAGTCAGTTCTGTGGTTTTGTTTTAAGTCTGTCTCTTTGTTTTGAGTCAGTCTTTTTGTTTCGGGTCTGTCTTGTTGTATCGAGTCAGTCCTGTTTTGTTAGAGTCAGGTGATTCCGGGGGTGTTACCTCGGGCATTACTATTTTGTTTTGTGTTTGCGTTTTTGTTTCCTTTTGAGTCTGTTTCTGCCGACGAGCCAGTTACACCAGTAGATCTAATCGAAACAACTGTGGCTGTCATGTTTTTGTGCATATTGCTATTTTGAGCCTGTTGTGCCAGCAAACTTGAATGAAATGGCAGTGCATTTCACCTGCTCTTTTGTGCCTTGAATTCATTACATCGACCTAAGTTTTTTTCAAAAAACTCTTTTTGAACAATGTGTTGAAAACAAAGAGGAAGGAATTCCTCGGGATTTGCAAAAATTTGATCAAGTGAGAGAAAGAGAGGCATGCTAAGCCCTTAATGAATGAGATCATGCTTGTTAGTGTGAGTACTGGGAAGGATCCTGGCTTGATCCAGATTGGTTTCGCACTGTCTTCAGTACGAGCGATTTGTCGCTTTCTTAAAAGATTTCAAAAAATGTTTTGCGCGGTCCTGCGAAGACCTGTGTGGAATCGCTCTTGAGATTGTGCAGCCTAGGATCGATCTCAGCCTCGAGACTCGACCCCTCACTTTCAAACCTTGAACTAGGATTCAAAATGTTCAACGGTCAACCACTATGTAAGGCCTGTGTGGCCGGATCAGAAGCAGCCCTGGAACTAGGGGCAGGGAAGTCAGCTCAAGAAGATCAGATGTCGTCAAAAGAAGCTTGCAAAGCTAGATCAGAAGCAGCCCTCGAACTAGGGGCAAAAAATGTCAGATATGCTCGAAGAGTCAAAGATAAAGACTGGCAAGAATGCCAAATTCCAGAAGGAAAGAAAGAAGAAGGTATCACTGAAGGACAACTGAGTTCCTATCCACGACACTAGGGGCAAATTCAGCCCCTCCATTGGATGGACTCCTGCATCGTCAGCGAACAACTGCCATTCTCTTGGATTCAGATGACTTCAGGATCCCAAAACCATTTGACATGGACAAAGCTACACTTTTACCCTTGAGAGGCTCGTTGGGCCGAAAACCCAGAAGGGCAACCCAGGCAAAAGTTAGAGCAAGAAACAGAAGAAAAAGAACAAAAAAAAAAAAAGAAAAATGCAAAGAATGAAAAGAAGAAAAGAAGAAAAAAGAAGAAAAGAAATGAAAAGAATCGAAAAGAAAAAAAAAAAAAAGGAAGAAAAAAGCTCGCAAGGTTGAAAACCTAGAAAGGGCGCCTTGGCAAAAGTTAGAGCGTAAAAGGAGAGGTTAATACCCGAGTGTACCTTAACCTTGAACTACGTAAGGCTTGATTCCCATCTTTGGGATACGTAGGCAACTTCATTCTGAAGTCCAGCCGTAAAACACTTCAAATTCGATTGTGTCCATGTGATGGTTTTGGTCATCTTTGTCTTCTCTGTATCCGAGAGTTCGGTTGTGATCGTCACTCTGAAGATTGATTACAATGCGCTGCGTGCCATTCAAACAAGGGGCAACTTTCCGTTGCCATACAATGTGCTGCGGTGCTATTCAGACTAGGGGCAACTTTCCGTTGCCATGCAGTGCCTTTCAGACAAGGGGCAATTTTCCATTTGTTTTGGATCTGAGGTTGTGCAGCTGAAGAGTAAATTCTGCGTCGGTCGAGCAGTGGCCATTTGCAAAAATAGTTTTTGAGAATTTTTAATGAGGTTGACTAATTCTCTCGAAAATTATTCCACTTTTCCAAAACTGGACCATTTCTTGGACCCAAAAAAGAAAAATTTTCAGTGCTCATAATCTAACTCGCATGATTTCAAATCAGAAAATCGAACAAGCGCGTTAATCTAACTCTCATTTTGGTTAAAATTGTTTTAAACAGAAGCCAAAAACAAAAAATGGTCAAAATAATGAACTAGGGGCACAGTTGAGTCAGGCTTCCTGTCTTTCCCGCGTTGTCAATGCATTTGCCAGAAAGGGCACCATACTTGCCGAAAAGGGCACCCTATACGCCAAGAAGGGCACAGCGGAAGCTAACAGAAAAGGGCTGAAAGCTCTCATATCCTCCAAGCAACGAGGTATCAAGCCAAGTGCGAAGCACGAATTGGAATGGGGCAGGATATTCCATTCCCTCATCTGGACAAATCTAATCACGTCCAAACTCCCCAGTAGAGCATCGTCAACCAATGTCAATTGTAGATCTGCTGCACATCCAGCCGCATCACAACCCCTCTGTGGGAGGAACTCACTAGCTGTGCGCAAAAGAAAAAGAATCTAGCAGAATGCTAAGGCAGGAGCCCGCAATTTCTTGTTTATCCATCAACCACCCAGGGGAGGGATAAAAAAAGAGAGATTAAATAATAGAGAGATGTGCGCTGAGAGAAAAAGTGAGGAAAAGGGTTTTGTGAGAAAAGCCGAGCCTGAGGGCCGAGTGATGTGAGAATCAAAAATAAGAAAGGGTGGGAAACAATACCCGGAAAAACTGGCTCCTCGTGCACCGAGAGGTCTCTTGCCTTTATAACACAGCTGAGTGTTGTGTTTGTGTGTTTTGTTTGTCTCGATTCTTGTTTTGAGTCGTTTGAGTGTCAATAGATGTGTTTAGGTTGTTTTACCTTGTTTTTCCTTTGTTGAGTTGTGTTTAGGTTGTTCTACCTTTGTTTTCCGTTGTTGACTCGTTTTGGCTGTGGTCAGTTGTAGGCTCAATACCCGGTTGAGAACCCCTTTTCTCATTTCAATTTCAAAAATCGTTTTGTGCTCAGAGAGCCGTGTCGTTCTCCACATTTGTGCAAAACAGGATTGGTTCTTTCATAAAGCCGCAGGGTTCAACCCAGGTCATGTCAGAATAGTAAAACAGGGACCTATCTGAAGCTATTTAGGTTCCGGACTGCAAAGCAAAAGAAAAGAGGGAAAATTTGGAGCATCTTAGCATGTTTCAACTTTAGCAAAATCCGAGACTGCATTCCAGGTGCACCTTCTCAGGCCTCGCCGTTTCTCTGGAGTATGAGTGTATCTCAACCCCAAGTGTAAGCCTGCTTCAAGTTAGAATGGTAGTCCAAGCAACACATGTGGTTTTTACATGCAGATGTTATCTTTTGCCAATATAAACAGGGTTTACCCTTTTGGAGCAGAGTGTGTTGCAAAGCCCTCCGAGAGATAAATCGGAGGCACCAGAGTACATGTTTGATGCCCCTCTATTGCATAGAATGTGAACTTTCATATACACTGTTGTTGCACGCGTGCCGCACATCGTTATGATTCATGCATAGAATATGCTTGCTTTCGATTCCGCATAGAATATGCTTTGCTTGTCTCATACATAGAATATGCTTTCAATATTGCATAGAAGATGCATTTTATCGCACTGTCTTGTGCACATACACTTTTCATATCACTCGCAGTATCTTGTGCACCTTGTGGTTGGGTTTCACTCGTGCTATTTAGTGCATCGCACTATTTAGTGCATTTCAAATCACTCGCGCTCCCTTGCGCATCGCACTGTTTTGTGTAGTTTACATTCGCGCTATTTTGCGCATCGCACTGTTTTGTGTAGTTTACATTCGCGCTATTTTGCGCACCTCAATCGCACTGTTTTGTGCAGTTTACATTCGCGCTATTTTGCGCACCTCAATCGCACTGTTTTGTGCAGTTTATATTCGCGCTATTTTGCGCATCGCACTGTCCTGTACATTGCATTCATTCGCGCTATTTTGCGCACCTCAATCGCACTGTCTTGTACTTTGCATATCGCATCGCGCTATCTTGCGCACCTTACCTGCACTTGTTAGTGCATTGCATCGCGCTATCTTGCGCACCTTATCTGTATCACACTGATTTTGTGCATTCACCCTGCTCGTACTGTTTTGTACACCTTTAGCATCGCACTATTTTGTGTATCTGTTTAGCACTGTTTTGTGCATTCACTCTGCATCGCACTGTCTTGTGCACATTGTATTTTTGTATCATCCGCACTATCTTGTGCACTCCCTGGTCCAGGAGACCTTAAATCCTCTGGTCTAGGAGACCTTAAATCCTGCATCTTTATTCGCACTGTCGTGCCCGAACGACTTCCAGTGGTCTGGTGTAGCCACCTGCCTGTGTTAGCGGTGAGTTCCTAGGAGACCAACTGAGACGGTGGAAACTAGAGTTCGAACGGCTCGTGCCTAGAACGCAAAGGTTTGGGATTTCCGAGACTAAAGTCTGGTTTAAATACCCAGGGGTATATCCTCGGCTTGAAATCTGTATGGCAGCCCCATAGATTGAGATAGCATGTGTATGCGCCTCAATTCTAGATACCGAATCAACCTAGTCTGTCACCCTGTTGGAGAATAGGGAAAGCTGCGACCATGGCCAGGGAGAAAAGTAGTACCTGCGGTTCAACCAAGAAGAAGCGAAAGATCCCCAGCAACAAGAGGTAAGTCATTGCCAATTGCCCCTGTAAGGTACCTTCACCTCTTAGCCATTACATTGCATTTTAGCCACTACATTACAGTGCATTGCATAATTCCTCAAGTTCCAAACCGGCTTCGCATAGCGTATAAGTCCAATTTTCAAAACGGCTTCGCGTAGCGTATAAGTCCAATTATCAAACCGGCTTCGCGTAGCGTATAAATCCAATTTTCAAACCGGCTTCGCGTAGCGTATAAGTCCAATTTTCAAACCGGCTTCGCGTAGCGTATAAGTCCAATTATCAAAATCTTCCTGCATAACATTTTGCATCCTGCCCCTGAACTACGCTGGTTTGATTCCTTGCAAAGGGATACGTAGGCAGCCTGCGGGTTCAACCAACTACATCTGTATTTTGTCTATTTGTCCAAGTCTTCGGCCTTGTCAAAATTGGGTCGTCTCTGAGCTTTGACATTCACTCCCGTCACTTCTTAACTTCTGAGTTCTGTCAAAGAGGGGCAACTGTCGACACCCCATTTTTGACTGCCCCGAAGACTTGGGCACTATTGATGGTTTACATGGTGGAGAAAGGTGTGCAGGGGAAAGGTTCAGTTTCTTCGGCAAGGAGAGAGTCAAATCTCAACTTCATACCCCTTTTTGGACCAAAACAATCTTGATCAAAAGATTTTAGACCTTAAAACCCTCTCTTTCAAAAAGATTTTGAAATAAAGTGTTTACGATGTTCCGAGGCTCGCATTTTGTCAAATGTTGCGCTTTTCGGTAAACCGAGCAAGGACAAAGTGGAAATGAATGAAAGAGAGATGAAATCTTTGAAAAATCTTTCAAAACACCTTGTCTAGGGGTTTGGAGTTGAAGAAAAGACGAGAAGAGAGAGGAAAACTAGTTTGGGAGAAGTTCGGCATGAATCCGGGTAGGACCGAAACTGCGCGGCTTCACCGAAACGGGCATAACTCTTTGCACAGAAGGAATTTTGATGCAAGGTTGGTTCCATTGGAAAGCTAACTTCTGGGGCTTCAATGTGGCCACATGGAAAACCAGAAAATCAGAAGGCCGACCACTTAGGTGGTCAAAAGTGGTTCGGCATGAATCCGGGAAGGAGAGAAAAAGTCGAGCAGTCCTCGCTAAATTGGGCTTATTTATTTGCATACTTGGATTGAAGATATGAGGCCACCACCGTTGGAAATATTACTTCTGGGGCTTCATTTTGCACTCAAGAATCTCCTAAAGCCAAGTCCGGGTGGGGGAGATATGGTTGGTTGAAGTAGGGCATCAATCCGGTTGGACTGAATCTGCGCGGCTTCACCAAAACAGGCATAACTTTTTGCACAGGAGGAATTTTAATGCAAGGTTTGCACCATTGGAAAGATAACTTCTGGGGCTTCATCCTAGGGGTTGGCCGACCACCTTAACCCTTTTGACCTGGTCGCCCGACTAGGTCAAGTGGTCAGCCGACGACTTGAACTGGTCGGCCAGCTCACATCCTATTTGTCTTAGTGAGTGTGTTCCAGCTGTGCCAGTTGGGAGGCATTTGCTTCATTCTCCATACACGTGTATGGAGGATCTTGGCCCTTGGTTTGAAGCTTCTTTGAAAAGATTTAGACCTTTTGTTCTATAAGAGAAACCATATCCCTCACTTGAAAGGGTTCAGAAAATTGTTAGGGCTAAACAATATATCTCTCTTTATATCTCTCTCTTTTGAGCTCTAAATTGCTTGGTTCTTGACCCCTTTGCACCACCTCTCATAGCCTAACACTTCCATCATCAACCTAAGGTCCTTGGAGGGTATTTTCAGAGGTTCAAGGTTGGGTTTTTGGGTCCAGAGGCTGCTGGTTTCTGCTGGTCTTCAAGGGTAACCATTTTTCCCCTTTTTGAGCATTATTTTGATCCATCCTTTAGCTATACTTGCAAGCATTTTCGAGCTTTGACATAAACTGAAAAAAGTCTTATTTTGGGATCCTCTTGAAGATTGTTTAAGGTCATTTTCCTGTTAGAGGTTATCTACCCCGTTGTATGCTCTATCCGTCTTTTAAGGCTTATTTTACTTCATATCTTAGCCTTACTTGCAAGCATTTTTGAGCCTTGACATAAACTGAAAAAGGACTTATTTTGGTCTCCTCTTGAAGATTGTTTAAGGTCATTTTCCTGTTAGAGGTCATCTACCCCCTTGCATGCTTGTTTGCATCTTATTTTGAGCCTTGCATCTAGGCCTTGGTTTTGTGCTTTGTTTGGCCTTCTAGCCACTTAAATCCAGTGGATTTTCAGTGGCTAGCATACTATTTTGAGAGCCAAAATCAGAGGGGGGTGACCCCCTCTCTCCTTGCCTTGTTTGTTGGCCCTTTTGGCCTTACAAAGGAGCTCCACTTTGCATGTTTTGAAGCCATGTTTCAGGCCCTATTTGGTGAGTTTTAAGGTCTGCATGAACTCTGTCCAGAGCCCATTTTTCCATATAAAGTGTCTATTATGCATGTGTAGAGCAATCCTATTCAAGGCCTTTCAAAGGGGCTTTCACTTGCATGCTTCCTAGACTAATTTCAGGACCTTTTTGGTGAGTTTTAGGGTCCTCATAACCTCTTTCCAGAGGTGGTTTTTCCATTTTGTATGTCTATCTTATATGTGTGGACAACCCCTTGCATGGCCTTCTAAAGGAGCACATCATTCTTGCATGCATTGACTGAGTTTCAGTGGGTTTTTAGGCATTATTTGGCATGGTATACTTCTTTTTTTGGCTGGTTTGGTGAGCCCTCATGTGATTCATATAGTTGTAGTGCAACTCATGGTTCACTAGCTTTCTTTGCATGCTTTGTTGACCCTTGATTTTAGCACTTTTTGGCCATGCCTTAAACTGATTTTGTGCATATTTTGGACTGCCTTAGCTCTTTTTTTGGCTCTCATGGTCGAATGATATTTGTTTCGCATGCTTATAGTTCAATACCCATGCTTAACTTTGAGTTTTGAGGCTCATTCCATACATATACTGAGGTGTGTTCATGTTTTGGGTCCATTATACATCATATTTCAGAGCTTGTATCAATACCATATTGCCATGTTTTATACTCCTTAAGTGTGCTTGAGAGTTGTCCATGAATGCCTTGTTTTCGGGCCATTGAATGAGCTCCATTCTCTTGCATGTTGAGCCATCATTTTAGGCCATTTTCCCCACTGTTTCAAACCTGCCTAGGGTCTATTTGGGGTTGGTTTTTCCATTTGTGCATTGCTTTGGGTACCTCTAGTGTAACGCACTTCACTAGTTTCGGTACCTGGGCCCCCTAGCATGCATTGTGTGACATATTTGCTTGATTCGGGACCATTGTATATCATGTTTCAGAGCTGGAACTTGTTTGTTTGTATGTCATATTTCATTCCTTGCCATGCCTTGTTAGAGTTGCATGTTGCGCCTTAGGATCGGTCCTCGGCATTCGTGCGTGTTTGCATATATTTTGGTTGTCTCATTTTCATCACACGACCACTGATGTGAGTGTGGCTGAGGTCCACTCATATTGGTGTAAGTCCATCTTGTATTGTGTATGCCATTTCAGTCCGTAGCATTGCGTATGCTACGTTGCATGTTAGCGCATTGTGTATGCCATGTCATGTCACGTGCATTGTGTATGCCATTTTAGTCCATAGCGTTGCGTATGCTAGGTTGCATGATAGTCGCATTGTGGATACCATCTCATTGCATTGTGTTTGGGATAGGAGTTAGCCCAAACGCGGGAAACGAGGGACGTTTCGTACTCCAAGTGACGAAACGTGTCTCAATTCCCAGTCGTCGACACTCCGGATTACCCATGATGGAGTTTAGGCCTTGTTGTGTTTATATGTGCATTCATTTCACATCGAGTCGTGCAATTTGACTCCTCGGCCATCATGTATCGAGATGCGTGATTGGTGACACGAGGATCGAGGTGTGCATACATATGTGAAAATACTTTGCTATGCCCCTTTCTTGCTCTCTGTTGCAGCAAACCAGAAATCAGCAGCCTTCTAGAACTTTGCACAGCATTCCAGGACCAATTGCAAAACAGAGGCAAATCGGGGCATCGCGAGGAATTTTCCGGCAAAGCGACTCAAGCATGCATCTTTCATCATTCGGAACAGAGCTGAGGCGGTCCATTTAGCTTGCATGCTAATTTATCCGCTTTCCTAGTTAATTTGTTAATTAATTAGGGTTTTGTAATATTTAATTGGCTAGAGTAGTTAATTATTTATTCGGACTGTATTATTTGTTCGGACCCTCCGAGCGAGGGCACAATTGTAATAAGTGTGCGTGCGTGTGATGTATGTCTTCCAACCCCACGTCTTTCTCCCTTTTATTTACCAGCTTATGATGGTTAGTTTAGGGCACGTTTCAATTAGCATACTTATGCTCGCATGTTTGCATTCATTCTGTCTTGCATGCACCGGGCTCGGCGCATCATACTAACTGCATTGTATTTCAATTCCGAGTTGAATACTTGTTAGCTGTAACATCTCATATGCCATTCTTAGAATAGCCGAGCCTATTATAGTTGCATTTTTGCATGTGTTGCATTAGGCATTTCGGTATAGTTAGGATCATGCATTGATTTCTAACATAGCTTTTGTTTTGGCTTGGAGTACTCGGTAAGTGTTTATGCTTTAGCATCCTTGCATGCGTGTGAGTGACTGCCATGATAGCATGCTTATCATGAGGCTATATGCTTATGTGATATACCTGCCTGAATGCCTGTGGGTGGAGGTTGGATTATCTGAATTGGAATAATGCATTGACTGTGTGTTTTAAGCCCACTTGAGAGTGGCAAATCATCGTGTTTTCTAAAGCCCACCTGAGGGTGGCAAATCCACATTTTAGCCTACTTGCGAGTAGCAAACCGTTTTCAACACAAACATGAAATGTTTTGTTCCAATTTAGGCGACCCAGTCTATACTTGTATGCTATGCGCATCACGTAGTAAATCTAGGCTAATTACCGGAATAAGAGCACATAATGTTTTCAAAACTCGATATCATGGTTAGTAGCGGCCGATCTTTGATCGGGCGAGCGGGGGTGCTCACGAAGTGACCTTCCCAATCGTACCCAAGTTCCCGAGCGAGGCAACTTTGGTGATGACGGACACGTGGCCTTAGGCAACGAGTTAGGGTTTCCTAAATTCCCCAAAATAAATATTTAGGTGGCGACTCTGTATCTGGCAAAGCAGTCCATGTTTGGCACTTCTTTCAAAAAATCTGTTTTCAAAAACGATTTGCCGGATTTGGACTCTTTGATGATTCATCGGTCTTGCATTGCACTCTGCGAGATTAGATACAGGACAATGACATTTGAGTCCTGAACTGTAGTGAGCCCAATGAACAAAACGGGATTCCCTTCCCGGGACGTTCGGGGACGTCTATAATGTAGTAAAAATAATTTATATTATTCATTTTTATCAAAGTTACATATAAGAGAAGTTACACATAATCAATTATATTTATATATACAATTTTGTTTTGATTGCTCTGGTTATTTGCTGTCTCTGTCCAAATCCATTCAAATTTATTTAAATTTTTGAATTTTAAATAGGTTCTTACCGAATTAAAAATTATATTACCCAATCTTTAAAAATTAACAAGCTTGACTCGAGTTGTTTGGATTCAACTCTCCCAAATTTACAATTCTAGCATGGGGGTTGAAAGTTACATTCTTGAAAATGTGGCAAATTAAAAATTGATACATAAATTGTGAAACTTAAATTGTAGGTTTCAATAATATTTTGTTTTCATAATTTACATATAAAAATTTAATTATTTATATTATTTTATATAAACATATTTTATTAATTTTTTCACATCCTATGCATAGCACATGTTTTCACCAGTATATATATTAAGGAAAAAGGGATTTCTAATGAGAAGGGTCTTATGAAGCTCAAAACTCACCTGCTATTTTTCTTGATTTCTTATTTTTTAAATAATTAAAAAATCTTCTATTAGTTAGCTTCTATTGAATCATTTAAAAAAATGTTATTATACCAGATTTCAAAAGGAAAGTGAATAATCTATTTAAAAATTTAAATTTAGAAATTTGAAAAGGAAAGTTATCTATAGCGATCCAGGTTTTACCCCGACCTTTGTTGTGTTCCGGACTCGGGATCTGTGGTTGTGTGTTGTTGTCTATATCTTGTTTCCATTCTTTAATCCTTGTATTTGAGTTTTGGGATGTGTTGGGCGAGTTTGGAATAGGTTGGGTGTGAGTTGAAACGAATGGTTGCTGCCCAGGATTTGGCTTCTTCGCTCAAGCGAGACTTTTGCGCTCGAGCGAGCCTTAGGTATTTGGTTCTTCGCTCTAGCGAGGATTCTCGCACTCGAGCGAGGATTGTGGGTTCTCAGGTTTCTTTTAGACGTAGCTTCCGCTCGAGAGAGCTTTCTTGCACTCGAGTGAGCCTTGGTTGGTGTGTCTCTTCACTCAAGCGAGAACTCTTGCGCTCGAGCGTGCATCTACATCTCTATTGGACCTGAAGGTTGGTATTCTTCGCTCGAGTGAGGTTTCTTGCGCTCGAGCATGCGTCTGGGTTGCAGACCTGAAGCTTTGCATTGTTCACTCGAGCGACGCTTCTTGCGCTCGAGCGAGGTCCTTTTGTGTCTGGTCGCTCGAGCGACAACTCCTTTGCTCGAGCGAGCCCCGTATATATCAGTTCGCAGCAGCGTGATTTTTATCACTTTTTCATCTCATTTTTCACTCCAAACCCTAGATTCGACTGCCTCTCTCTCTCTCTCTACAAACACACCTTGTTCTAGAGTCTTTCTACCCTAGTCCCTTTGTAAAAAAGCTAGAGCATTGCGAGGGCTTCCCTTTGATCCGAAAAAGTTTGGATTTGGAGCATCTTCAAGTTTCTCATCTTTCTCCTTTGAGCTTCTCCATTTCAGGTAGGGATAATCTACTCATTACTATGAGCTTTAACATAAATATTGGTCATTTTGTATGAATGGTTGGTTTGGGTGAAGTTAGGGTTTTGAGTTTGAAATTATGAAAAAGGGGTTTTCTATTTTGGAGTTCTATATGTATGTGAGGTTTTGAAAATGGGGTTATTCGTATAGAATGGGTGAAATTTGTTCTTGGGTGAATATTTGAGAAAGGGGAAAAATGCCCTAATTGAGATTAAATAAATTATTTGTAGAAATAATGGAATTAATTGTGGAAATATGAAATTGGTGTGGGAATTATGAAATTGGGGGGAAATGTGATTAAATGGTGTAGTTGGATTGATAAATCACTCACCTATGGAAAAACTGATAAATTATCTGTTTAGAAATAACTGTTTTGGACTATCGGTGGAGGATAGCCATGATTGTTGTAGAAACTGCATTATGATTAGGTAAATTAAAACTAATCAATCGGATTATGTCATTGAATATGACGGTTGGATTAAACCATTGAATATGTGTTTTAATTGGTTATTGTATATGACAACGTGTTTAAATACATTGCATATGTATATTGTTTGGGAGGAGATAGGGGATAGACTCCATTGATAATTAAGTTGGTCGGAGTGTCCAGGGTGAAAGTCCCAAAATCATATATATTTGGGTGCCAGTTCCCTCGGACGTAGTTCCGTAAAATGGCAAGAAAATGGAAGTGTTGAATGATGTTTGTTATTGAAGTGTTGATATATGAGTTGTAGTCTCATTTTAAACTATTTGAATAATATCGAGTTATGTCAATGAATTGATTTGGATAAATAATGGGAAGTGGATTAATTATGATGTAGGTGTTGATTGGTTATGAAAATGGTATAAGTTGGTTTACTAGTGTTAAACATTTATCGGATGCTAATGTTTTAGTTAATTCTCATATTTTGTTTAGCATATATCTACTGGACTTTGGCTCACCCTACTTGGGACACCATTTTCAGGTACAAGTGACATGCCACCTCCAAGGTCTTAGCTTCGGAGGTTTAGGAGCTGAAGACCCATTTTGTCGATTTGTTTTTGATGTTAAATGTAAACTCAAGCCGAGGGCTTTATTTGTAACAGAGTTAGAACTCTTCTTTTGTGTAACCAAGTGATAGTTTGGAAAGATGTAAGCCCGTAGGGCATTTACTTTGTTATTAAAAGTTAGAATTACATGCTATAGTTTTAGGATAAACATCAATGAAAATGTAAAGTATGTGATATCTGTCGTAAAGAAGACTCTGATGAATGAAAATATAATGTTTCTTCTATGTTTATGGATTATATGAATGGTTGTCTTATATTGTATTTTGAGGGCGTTACATTATCAAAGTTACACATAAGAGAAGATCTTAATAAAAAATTTCATGTCATAATTTAATTTTAAAAAATTAAAGAAATTATATTTACGATAAAATAGAAATACATTTCATTTTATAATTTCATAATTTTAATTTAGCATATGATAGTAATAAATTACATTTGTGAATATACTAATTTTTTTCTTATTTTGTAAAGCCTGAAAATTTGTTTATTCAAAATTGTAAATTGTGATATGTCATAACTCTTTCGTGAAAATGAATTAGGATTGACTTGTGGTATTCGACTAAACATTACAAGTGAGCTAGAAACTTGTCGACTTAATATTTATGTCAATGTGACATTCACCTAATCATTAAAAAATTTCTTGATCATTAAAATATGAATTTATCGAATCATGGCCGATATGAGCTAGTTTAGGGATTCTAATATTTGATTAAACAATAAAAATGAGCCCAAAAAATTGAGTTGATGTTTTTTTTTCTTCCAATAATATTTGGTTTAAGCCTATAAAAAATCATATTTTAATAACTCAATATCGTAAAAAAAATAATCTTAATCTTTACGGTGCTTTTTATCAATCAATAAAAAATATTTATAAATATTAAGAGAATTACATTTGAACAAATTCGAATATAAAATTTTTACTTTAAAACTTTAAGAGCTACTCATTTTCTTTGACTCTATCACTAATATTTGAGATAGCAACTAAAACAAATTTCAATCATTATTATATGGAGAGATATGTATGATAAGAGTTTGTAGTACATAACTTTAAAAAGTAATATTAATTCAAAATTTTTAGAAAAAAAGATAAAGGAATTTGAAAAGTAATGTACCGAACTTTATGTTATCTTTGATTCATGGATTTAGGTAAGACTTTGAAAAAATAAAAATAAAAAAAATAAAATAGTAGGAAAAATGTGAATGAAATATAATTATATTTTACCTAATTTCACATACTTTTTAATTTTCTCTTTCAAAATTCCCACCCAAAGTTATGAACCAAACACATTATCAATATTTGAAAGGAGTTTTGAATCCTTTATTATATTGATAAACACTATCTAAAACAAAAACTATGAAATTCTACCTATGGAAGCATAGCTTAGGGATTTAAGGAAATAAAATTACCAGTCTAAAAAAGTATTTTAAAAAAAGAACAAAATTATAAGGATCACGGGTCAATGATCTTATAAAAATCTTTTGGTGAGATAGGTTAATTGGTTATGAAATTTGTTCGGATAGGACAATCAATAATTTTTTTCATATTTTTCTTATAATTACTAAAATTTGAAATGTTCGGTTGAAACTTTGGAGGTTTCATTGTCTTTATTAATAAATGTCTCTTTGATATAATATAAATATATAGATTGGAATGTCGATGCATATAAAACAATTAAACATTAAGAGAAAAAATCTATGGAAGATGTGAATTGATTCATATATTTTAGTGGTACAAAAATTAAAATTTTAAAACTGATTATTTCACTTTTCTTTTCAAATTTCTAAATTTTAATTTTAATTTGAAATTCATAAATCAAGGTATATTAATTTTTTTCTTGAATAGAGCTAGTCAATAGAAGATTTTTTTAATTTTTAAAAATCAAAAAATTATGAAATTTAGATTGGGAACTTGAAACTCTTAGAGACCTTATGGGTTAGAAATCTCTTTTTGCTTATATAATATATAGATAGATGTGGTGTTTGGTTATAATTTAATTTTTCTTTTATTATAACTCCCATAAGATTGCGGTATGACATTTATAACAATCAAACCCATAAATGTCATAACTTGACTATACCATAGCACTACTCCATCCATAAAGTATAAGTAATGCTAGAGATCCCAAAAATTTTATCAAAAATTCTACCAAATGTCTCACATGGGTGTGGGACCCACCCTTATGTGAGATATGTAGTAAAATTTTTGGTATAATTTTTTGGGATCTCTAACATTTTTGATAAAGTATATATGGTTAATGCTAGGGATACCAAATTTTCTACCAAATAAATGATGACCAATGTGAGATATTTGATCATTTATTTGGTAAAAAAATTGGGACTTATAGCATTGTTCAGTATAAACCTAACTAAATGACATTTAAACAAAACATTTTAAAACAATGTAGTTTTGCTTTAATACACTACAAAAAATTAAGGTTTTGGGGACCAAAATTTAAGGACAAAATTATTTTTTTGGAACCAAATATTTTTGTTACGAAAAATGTCCTTATTATATTTTTAGCAACGAAAATTGGACATTAGTGATGAATTATGATCTATTTGGGACAAAATTTTTTGTTTCAAAAAATAAATCATTTTGAGACCAAATTATTTTGTCCATAAAAGTCTATTTATTAGCGATATTTTCACAATTTTGTCGCTAAAAGCCTTGTTTTTGACTTTTCGGGACGACCGTTTAATGATTATCCTCATAATGATAGAAATTAGTCCCTAAATGTATTTTGTAACAAAATTTTCACTTTTTGAGACCAAAATGTTTGGTTTGTAAAATTCTTATATGTTGTAGTGATAAGTGGTTGGATTACTACAACAAGACCTTTGTACATAGATCCATTGCATAGAATTCTCATCCAGAAGAGACTATATTATTTGAATTATGGCAGATGCATTATTTAACAGCATGATCTGTGTAATCCTTTAAATAAACAAAAAAAACCACTACAACAAGTTGGGTCTTGAATGACGATTTTTTTTTTTTTTTTTTGTCTCCAAAGAGCTAATTTCATCACTATAGATATTTGTGAGGAATTCACCAGTTTCGTCATTGAATGTTTGTCACTAAAAACCACTGTGACGAAAAATAATTTCGTCAGCAATGATATTACTTTAGTGACGAAATTTTTTGTCACCAATAAAACAACATTTTATTGCCAAAAATTCTCATTTTCGTCACCAAATAGTTATTCAGTATCAAATTTATAACTTTAGTTGATGAATAAATTTGTCACACATGTTGATCATTGATGAGGAAATAATTTCGTCACAGTAAGATGTAAAGATGACGACATTTTTCGTCTCCAAAAGTCATACATGGGTGACGAAACATATTTCGTGGCAAAAATATATATACGAGACAAAATTTTTAGTCACCAAACAACAAAAGTAGCCAAATATTTCATATATAAGCTGCAATAAATTTTGTCACAAAAAAATATTTATTAGCGACAAATAATCACTTTATCATAATAACAAACACAAATGACGAAAAAATTCATCACTGAACTTGTTCCATATTTTATATTTCAATTTAAATTATTATTTCACAAATATCCCTGCTCATATCTCAATAGTCTTTTAAATATACTAAGAAATCCACTAGCAGTTATACACCACTCCACAAAAAAATTCACTAAACAATTTATATTATAAATGAAAATATATCCATCAAACAAATTTAATAATTAAGTATTAAAAAAAACCATCATAGGAAATTCCAAAATGAACTAACGTTGAGTCGAAAAAAAAAAAAAAAAAAAAAACACTCAATCTTGATTTGCAACTAGAACTAAGTATCAGTTCAAGAAAAAAAAATTCAGCAGTTGATCTTCATTTGCAAGTATGCTTCCAAACGTCATCAATAACCAATCTGCAAAGAAAATAAACAAGGAAAACATTAACATATTATCAATTACATCTAAACTCATATATAAATAATTTTATTTTATAAACCAATTTAGTAGAAATGCATATAACAATCCAAAACTTCAAAGAGTTGAGGTGATCCTTGATGATAAGCAACACGGATAACAGAGGATGCCAAAAGATTGCAGAAATACCATGTATCACTAGCACTAATGCCAACAAGAACCAAGGAGATTATGTGTATACTTTTAAACTTGATAGGGGTATAGTGTTTTTGGATAAAACTACAAGGGGGTAAATTGTAATTAACCCAAACAATTTATATGCTCATTGCTCACCCTACCTACTTAATGCACTGTAACCCAGCTATATGGAACACCAAAGGCAAATAATAGCTCTATGAACCACCTACATGTGTTGCTAATATATATATATATATAAACAGAGTCCCATCCAACACTCTATTGTTGACCTTGAATTGTCTTTTCTGAAGAATTCAAGGAAAATCAAGTTGGGTTTTCTTCAATCAGAGTCTGTAAGTCAACAGTTAACATTCAACATATGTTGTGATCTAATGTTTACTGTGACAACAAAACAATGTGCAATAAGTATATGCATTCAATAATCTAATGAGGGTTGGTCAGTTAAGTTATTAACACATGAAATTTTGTTATATAAAAAAAAAAAAAAAAAAAAAACAGAGAAGGAGGGAAAAAATGCTACCAACTGAAAGGTGCAAGCAATGATCAATGCCTATATTTTTATGATGCCTCCTAGTATACCGTACCCAATGATTGTTCGGGTTTTCAAGTTGACTGCTGTGGACTACAACTCTCCTTATTTATATTGGATGCACAATTTTCAGCTGAAACAAATAGATTTCTTTGGCGTGCAAAGTGCCAAGCTAATTCAGACAACATAGAAGATAGTATATGCTCAATGGGACAAGTTACAGTGTTGACAAGCATGATTTGAGGCAAATATGGACGATCAAAAAATGAATAATGCATTCATTTCTCAATCAATCATTTTTGGTGCTGCCACACATTCATCTCAGGTCCTCAAATCAACCACACTTGTTTACAGAAATACCAGGTTATTTTGTGTTTTTGGCTGGTCTATATAGCCTTTTGTTGGTGCAGCCATCTTGTAAAATTCCTTGCATTTGCAAGGTATTTGATGATCCATAAGCACTTGTCCTTTTACCCATCATGTTTTCATTATATGCATAACATCCTCTTCTTCTTTTGCAACTTGTTGGGAATCATTTAAAGATAATGAAAACTATCAGTTTCAACTTACGATTGTTCAGCAGGAAATTAAAGAATTTATTTAATCTTTGGCATTAACTAAACAATCCATTTTTTCCCTCTCCAGTTGAAAGAATCACTCACTTGGTGTTGCCTTTAGCCCTTCAACCCAGTAAAAAACACTTAGGCTCAACAAGGCTATTTATACGGTTTCAAGGATATCAAAGAATCATAAAAATTTACCTTGCATTCTGTAGACACCCCATTTTTGACCGTCCTCAAGACTCGGTTGTGCTTGCAGGTACATCCGGACACAAGTTTGATTGCTCGCCGGGCATTCGACTTTTGCGGCGGGACGTCACAGGTTCGAGCTTTCCAGACCCTATATCCTTTCTGCCCCATTCTTGGACCATGACTTGGTCCTTTCAGAATGTGTTTTTGGGTGCACTGCCGGCCCCCACTTTGTTGCTGCCGGCCATTGATTGAGCCTGCCAGCCATCAATGAGCCAGCAGCACCCCTGTCTCAGCAGGTTTCACTCCAGATCTTTTGAGCCAGCTGGAATCCTTTTATCTGCCCTCCATACACGTGTATGGAGGGATGAAGCTCTTGCCAAGCTTCTTGAAGAAGCTTTGCATTGTTTTTCTTCTATATAAGGAGAGAGCCTCTCCCCTTAGCAGAGGTTCAGATTTTTTAGAAGAAATATCTCTCTCTCTCTCTCTCTCTCTCTCTCTCTCTCTATTGTTGTTGATTTGTGCCTTGAAGTCCATTTTCCTTGCACTTTTACACTACAACACTTAGAGATACACCACCATCTTTGGATTGAGGTTCTTGGAAGGACTTCTTGAGCTCTGAAAGTGAGGTTTTACCCCTGAAGTTGCTGGTTTCGAAGTTGATCTTCAAGGGTCAGCTTCTTCCCCTTTTTAGCACTTTTTTGTACCTCATTTTGGCCATTCTTGCATATTGTTTTAGGTCTTGTTTTCAACTAAAAAAAGTCTTGTATTTAAATGATTTTGGAGTTTGTTTGAGGTTTTTTGGCTGTTGAGGGTCTTCAACCCTCTTGTTGGCCTTGTTTGGCCTTGTTTTGAGCCATGCCTTAAGGCCTCCGAGCTAGCCTTGGTTTGGCCTTCTAACCACTGAAATCTAGTAGATTTTCAGTGGTAGGCATGTGGTTTTGAGGCCTCAAATTGGAGGGGGTGGCCCCCTCTCTTTTGGTTTTGATTTGCTTGCATTTTTGGCCTTCCAAAGGAGCATGCCTCTCTGTATTTTTGAGGCTTGGTTCAGGCCCTTTTTTGTGACTTTTAGGACCTTTCTTGGCCCTTTCCATGGCTGGTTTGGTCACCTTTTGCATGCATCTTGTATGTGTAGTGTAATCCCATTTGTAGCTCATCAAAGTAGCATGTTTGCCTAGCTTGTGTTGAGTCCATTTCAGTAGGTTTTTCGTGATGTTTTACCATGCCTTAGATCTTTTTTGGGTTGGTTTTGTCACTCCATGCATGTGCAATACACTTGTAGTGTAAATCTCATAAACTAGCTTTATATGCTTCTTGCTTTAGCATGTTATCCTAGCTTATGTTGAGTCCATTTCAGCATGTTTTTGGTGATGTTTTGCCATTTCATGACTCTTTCCATAGCTGGTTTGGTCATCCTTTGCATGCTCCATATACTTGTAGAACAAATCTTGCTTACTAGCTTTATGTGCATGATGTTTTGACTCATCATCCTAGCATATTTTGGCTTTTCTCCAGCATGATTTTATTCTTATTTTGGGCTGTTCTTGGACTATTTTGGGCTTCCATGGCCATATCACTCATGCTTTGTATAGCTATAGTGTAAATGCTTAGGCTAGTCTTGGGTTTTGAAGCCCCTACCATGCCATACATGTGATGTTTGCATGCTTTACCATCATTCTAAGTGTTATTTCAGCCCATGAAATGTGGTCATACACTTGCACTTGACATGCTTTTAATGCCTTGGAGCCTTGGCTCTTTATGCCTCAAGAATGAACTTTTATGCATGCCATTAAGCCTAAGCCTTTGGCTCATCATATCAGTGCATTTTTGGTCTAGTTATACCATGATATAACTCTGTTTTATGTTGTCCAAGTCATGCCATGTTTGGTTTCAATAGGTGTAGTGCATTGCCTCTTTTGTAGCCTTGCATGCTCCTTGTTTTTGGCCTCTTGTTCTAGCCCGTGTTGGCTAGCTTCGAGCTTGTTTTAGGTCTTGTTTGGACCTGCCTTGGGACTTTTTTAGGTTCCCTTAGCCCTTTGGAGCTTGCCTTGCATGGCCATGGCTTAAGTCCCTTTGTTAGTTTCGAGCTTTGAGCTTTCTAACATGCTATGCCTGCATTGTTTAGCTGATTTGGCATCAATTTGCATGAGATTTCAGAGCTTACCTTGTTGTCACATATCCATGCTAGTCACTCTTTAAGTGTGCTTAAGAGTCGCATCTTTGTGCCTTAATCCTTGAGCCAATTGGCATGCATGTTTGCCTTGCCTTTTCATGCTTTTCATACTATCAATTCATCACTTATTGGCCATTGATTTTAGGCATGGCTAAGGCCTATCCATCTTTAGTGCAAGCCCATGTTACCATGTTGTCACATGCTTGTCCCACTTCATATGTTGTTGCATACTTGTCCGCCTTCACATGCCTTGCATGTTTGTATGTTCATGTTGCATTTTATTATGTTGTTCAAGGTTGTTACCTCACTTCATGTTTATATGCCTGTTGCATGCTCAGATTATTGCATTGCATGTTTGCATGCTTAAGTCACATTGCATGTTTGCCATGTTGGTTTTGCATTGTCGTTTGGATTAAAGTGTTAATCCGAGCACGAGGAACGAGGGGCGTTTCATACTTCAAGTGATGAAACGTGTCTCAATTCTTGGTCGTCGACGCTCTTGATTATTCATGATAGAGTTTTAGGCTTTATGTGTTTATTTATGCATTCATTTCATATTGATTTGCACAAGTTGGATCTTTGGCCATCATGCATCGGGATGCGTGATTGATGGTCGTAGATCCAACTATGCCTCTCCCTTTATGTTTTGAGATGATATGAGGTGGCATAGTGCGTACATATCCTTGGGAGACCCTCCATTTCCTCTATTTTGTGCTCTGCTGCAGCTTGGTGTCCCAGCACATCAGTGGCCGGCCGTCCTTCATTCTTGGCCAACAGTGCCCACTGTTGGTCGGCAGGATGGTCGGCAGTAGCTCCCTATGGCCGGCAGGCCACTGGTGCACTTCCCAGCATGTTTTTGGTAAGTTCCAGCAGCAAGTTCTCAAGGACACCCTGCAGACAGAGCCTCAAGAGAGCAACCGGAGAGCTTTTCGGGATAGGAATCAAGAGCATGCATCCTTCCTTGTTCAAGGCAGAGCTGAGGCTGCCTAGTTTACACATTTTAATGCTTACTTGTTAGTTAGCTTTAATTTGTAATTTAATTAGTTAATTTGTTAATTAATTAAGTTTTGTAATAATTAGTTGTAGCTAGTTATTCAATTTGGTTGTGTAATAATTAATTAGCTTATTCGTTAGTTAATTAGTTGGCATGTATTATTTATTCGGACCCTCCGTCGAGAGGGCCAATTTTGTAATAAGTGTGCGTGCGTGCGTGCATGTCTTCCAACCTCCATTTCTTTCTCCCTTTTACTTACCTGCTTTTGTTGGTTAGTTTTAGGTCATGTTTCAAATTAGCATACTTATGCTTTGCATGTTTGCATCCATTCATCTGTCTAGCATACTTATGCTTCGCATGTTTGCATCATTAATCTACATTGCATGCACTGAGCTCAGCGCATCATACTAACTGCATTATAATTCGGTACCAAGTTGAATACATGTATCAATTATCGCATCTCATATGTCATCTTAGAATAGCCGAGCCTATTTCTAGTTGCATCTTGCATGCGTTGCATTAGCCATCTTAACATGAACTAGGATCATGCATTGATTTCTAACTAGTTCTTTGTTTTGGCTCGGAGTACTAGGTAAGCTTTTATGCTTTAGCATACTGCATGTGTGTGAGTGTTGCCATGATAGCATGCTTGCCATGAGGCTATTTGCTTAAGTGTTTAACTACCTGAATGCCTGTGGGTGAAGGTTGGATTACTTGAATTGGAACAATTCATTGAAATTCGGATTTTAGCCTACTTATGAGTAGCAAATTTCAAATCATTTTCCAAACAAACGGATATGCAATGCTTTGTTCCAAATTAGGCGATCTAGTCTATACTTGTTTTGTTGTACGCATCACATAGTAATTCTAGCTAATTAACCGGAATAAGAACGCATGTGTTTTCAAAAACGAGATATCATGTTTAGTACAGGCCGATCTTTGATCGGGCAAGCGGGGGTGCTCATAGATGGCCTTCCCCAATCGTACCCAAGTTCCCGAGCCGAGGCAACTTTGGTGATGACGGGCACGTTGCCTTCGGCACGAGTCAGGGTTTCCTAAATTCCCTCAAAATAAAATATTTAGGTGGCGACTCTGTATCTTGCAAAGCAGTCCATGTTTGGCACTTTTTTCTTACAAATCAGTTTTCCAAAATGATTTGCCGGATTTGGACTCTTTGGTGATTTATCAATCTCACATTGCACATTGTGAGATCAGATTAAGAACCGTGACAATTTGAGTCCGAACTGTAGCATGAGGCCCTCGGGGCGCGTCTACAGTTTCTGGCGACTCTGCTGGGGACTTAGAGAACTTGACTCGAACTCATGATATCTTGTTTTGTTTACACTTATGTGTTTCTTTGCATTACATTTGCATTGGTGCGCCTAGGACACCGTGTTTGCCGTATGCTATTCCTGAACGGTTTGCCGGAGGCTTTCTTTGAGAAGCGTGCCATAAGGATGACCGGTTGCGGGCTCTGCCACGATGGGAACACAAACCCTGATTTTTACCAGGGCACCCTTTTTGACCATTCGACCTAGTGCATATCAGAATCCATAGTGACTATTCCAAACTAGGACAGGTTACTTACCCGATTATAGGTTGTTTGAAACCACTGTGTGCGTAGTGAAACCCTAGCTCCTGACAAGATAGGACAGAGAAACCCTACCCCAACATAGGGGTGTATTGGCTCTCATTTGCTTGCTATGTGCTTTTAGAGTATACCTCTACAGGAATACGCATGTATCAGTTTGCAAGTCTGAGTATCAGGCCTGCGAGCATCAGTATCAGTATTTTTGGGGAATCAGTTTTACCTGAGGGTATCAGTTTACAGGCAGAATTTTGGGCAGAATTCAGTAGAGAACACAGTCATTCAGCTATGCTTACATCTGTCTTGCTGAAATTGGGCTGAGATGCTGAATGTTTTCTCTTTTGCTAGGTAGTCTTGGGAACTGTAGCTTCAGAATGCTCCAACATCCCTCGGGTACATCGGACTTGTGTTGATAGACTTTGTCAGGTTAGAGATTCAATTCAAAGGCAAATCAGTGTTCCTTCGCTAGAGGCAGGGTAAAAAGGCCAGTCAGGCACAAATCATCAGTTCAATAGTCTTCGGATCAGAGGCCACTATCCATCTCACCTGTGCGCAGTTGGGTTGAGATATCTGCTTTTACCTCAGGGAGATACACCTGTTATTCAGCTAGATCAGCACAATATGGCATCTATGGAGGATATGATGCGTCAGCTCCAGGAGAGTATGCAAGCCATGAAGCAGGATGCTGCCCCGTCAAGCAGAGTTTGTCGCACGCCAGGCCGAGGTTATGGCCCAACAGACAGAAATGATTGCTAGACTTCAACAACAACAACAACCGCCACAGCAAGCCGGAGCATCCGCTTCGCACCAGGTTCTTCCCCCACCAAGAGTTCCCATACTCAGGGAGACAGCTAACGTTAAGGATGATACAGACATTCTAATCGGGCCAGCTCCGCCCTCGATCCTACCCCAGCTATCCAAGGCACCTACACCCACTAACCTACCGGATTCTCCCTTTGAGTTCGAGACGGACCCCACAGCACTAAAAGTGAGAAAGCTTGAGAAATTGTTCAAGAAGGCTCAAGGCGTAAAATCCATTCCGGACATAGAGGATGGATACACCAATTTGGTTGTGACTCTGCCGGACCGGTTCAAGATGCCACCTATCGACCGCTTCGATGACTCTGGAGACCCAATGGTGGACCTCCACCTATTTTCTGATGTCCTGAGGCCAATGGGCTTGACCGCAGCCCAGAAGCTGTCACTATTCGGCCGAACCATGTCTGGGATAGCCGCAATCTGGTATGTGAAATTAGAGAACTCTGTGAAACAGAACTGGGAAGAGATGGCTGACGCCTTCATCGCTCAATACTCCTATAACACACAGATCGAGGTCACAACTCGTGATCTTGAAGTCACCCGCCAAGAGTCAAAGGAGGGTTTTTTAGAGTTTGTGACGAGATGGAGTGCAAAGGCCTCGATGGTGACTACAAGGCCTTCCGACAAAGACCAGATCAGGATGGTTGTGCGCAACCTCCAACCCAAATTGATGCAAAAAATGATAATCTTACCCCTCCCAACCTTTGCCGACTTGCATGAGCTTGGGGTACAGATCGAGGACGCTATGAAGCAGGGCCTCATTGACCAGGAGAAGGAGCAGCCCAGGAGGGCATTTTCCTGCAGTTCGAATGCGACCACCAGTGGTGATGCAGCTGCAAGATCTTCTGAAGTGGGCATGGTCACCACCACCACATCAAAAACAGCTACCCCATTCATCGGTGTGTCTGGAAGTAGCTCACAAAAAACCAAATATCCACCTCGAGTCAAGAGGGTTTTTACCCCACTTTATATGCCTTTGTCAAAGGCTCTAGAGGTCTTACTCCGGAAAGGACATCTGAAACCGTTGGAACAGCGGCCTCTACCCGATCCTATCCCTCCAAAGCATGACCAGACTAAATACTGTGCCTACCATCAACAAACCGGTCATGACACTGACAGTTGCTTTCGTCTTCGCCATGATGTACAAGATCTGTTTGACAACAAGGTCATCGCCGCACCAGCTCAGCAAAGTCTATCGCCACTGAATCAGTGAACTTGGGGGATAGTACGAGTATGTGATCAGGGGATGAACCACCTGCGGGCGGTGCTCAGTTTACTCCGGATGTGGCGTATGGCACACACTGTTTTGAGCATTCGCGAATGCTAGTTCTATGCTTTCTGACTCGGGTATTTGGGTCAGTCTTGTTGTGTTGTGCATAGTCAGTCTTTTTGTACTAAGTCAGTTGGGTCTGTCTTGTTGTATCGAGTCAGTCCTGTTGTATAGGAGTCAAGTGATTTTGGGGGTTTTACCTCGGATATTGCTATTTTGTTTTGTGTTTGTCTTTTTGCTTTCTTTCGAGTCTGTTTCTGCCATGGAGCCAGTTGTGCTAACAGATCTGAATGAAACAACAATGATTTTCACACTCTTGTGTTTGCTTCTACCTTGTGCCAGTTGTGCCAGAAGTCTTGAATGAAACAGCAGTGCCTTTCACCTGCTTTTCTGCGCCTTTAAATCATTGCATTGACCTAAGTTTTCAAAACTTTTTGAACACTGTGATGAAAACGAAGGGGAAGGAATTCCTTGAGATTTGTAAAAATTTGATCAATTGAGAGAAAAATAGGCATGCTAAGCCCTTAATGAATGAGATCATGCTTGTTAGCGTGAGTACTAAGAAGGATCCTGGCTTGATCCAGATTAGTTCTACATTGTCTTCAGTGCGAGCGACTAGTCGTTTTCTTAAAAGATTTCAAAAATGTTTTGCGTAGTCCTGCGAAGACCTGTGTGGAATCGCTCTTGAGATTGTGTAGCATAGGATCACTCTCAGCCTTGAGACTCAACCCCTTTTGCTTTCAAACCTTGAACTTGGATTCAGAATGTTCAAAGGTCAACCACAACATAAGGCTTGTATGGCCAGATCAGAAGCAACCCTTGGACTAGGGGCAAGAAGATCAAATGTTATCAAAGAAAGCTTGCAAAGCTGGATGAGAAGCAGCCCTTGAACTAGGGGCAGAGAAAAAATTGTCAAATATGCTCAAAGAGTCAAAATTGGGACATCTCTCAAGCTAACGAAGACTGGCAAGAATGCCAAATCCTAGAAGGGAGGAAAGAAGAAAGTTTTCACTAAAGGACAACTGAGTTTCTATCCATAATACCAGGGGCAAATACAACCCCCATAGGATGGACTCCAACATCATCAGCAAACAGCAGCCATTCTCCTGGATTCAGATGGCCTCGAGATCCTAAAACCATTTGACATGGACAAAGCTACACTTTTACCCTTGAGAGGCTCGCTGGGCCGAAAACCCGGAAGGGCGACCCAGGCAAAAGTTAGAGCAAGAAAAAGAACAAAAAGAACAAAAAAGAAAAAATGCAAAGAATGAAAAAAAGAAAAGATCAAGAAAATGAAAAGAAATGTACAAAGAAATGAAAAGAAATGAAAAGAAAAGAAAAACAAAGCTCGCAAGGTTGAAAACCCGGAAGGGCAGCCTTGGCAAAAGTTAGAGCGCAAAATGAGAGGTTAATACCCGAGTGTACCTTAAGCCGAACTACGTAAGGCTTGATTCCCATCTTTGGGATACGTAGGCAACTTCATTCCGAAGTCCAGCCATAAACACTTCCTCGATCAACTTTGTCCATGTGATCATGTTTGGTCATCTTTGTTCAACATTCAAGAGCTCGGTTGTGATCTCCAGTGCAGTGCTATTCAGACTAGGGACAACTTTCCAGTTGCTAGGATCCGGGGTTGTACATCTCAGTGATAGATCTCGGGCATGTCTAGTTTTGATCCATATTGAAAATGTTTTTGAAAAGTTTTAATAAAAGTTGATTTTGTTCAAATTAATCTTTTTACAACTTAGACCATTTTTGGACCAAACGGAAAATTTTCAATACCCACAACCTTCAATTCATTGATTTCAATACAGAGTTCTCCTACTCTTGAATACAAATTGAAGTTGCTTTTTATTACATTCAAAAGAAAACTTGAAAGTACTGATAAAGCAAAATAAATCTGGGGCATAGTCAGGTGTTCCTGCGTCCCCTCCCACAGCTTGTGGAAGCCTCTGACGCCAAAGTGGGCCCTACTTGTGCCTCTTCATTGAGCCAATCTAGGCACTCATCAGAAAGGGTGTAGCTGAAAGCAGGAGCAGGAGCCAGATGCTCTCTTGTCCTCCAGGCTGTGGCATACTGGGCTAGCTGCGTGCCTCGGACTGAAAATGTAGCAGGGTACTCTATCCCCTCCTCCGGGCAAGTCTGATCATGTCCGAACTGGCGCTGGAATCGGAATGGAAAGTAGAACACGCAGTGTGTCAGGCCAACCAATTGGATCCCAGGCTGACGGGTCATGCTATAACTCATCGCCGATAGATTGAGCCAAGGGCAGCGCCAAGCAATGTCTGTAGCAAACAAACAGCACATCCAGTTGAACCACCATCCCTCATCCGGGGCATCGACTAGACATCGTCGGAAGAAGTAGCTGCGAGCTGAATATGTGGGGCAGGAGTCCACGACCTTCAATTTGTCCATCAACCATATCTGGGGAGGGATGAAAAATGAGAGATTAAAGAATAGAGAGGTGTATGTTGAGAGAAGAGTAAGAAAAGGGTTTTGAGAGAAAAACCAAGTTTGAGGGCCGAGTGATATGAGAAACATATGCAAGAGGGGGTGGGAAACATTACCTGCAATAATAATGGGCTCCCCGTCAATCTAGCCATCTCCCGGCGATGAAAAGCGTCCAAACCCATCAACGTCTCAACAAGCGTCATGGCGATGCAGCTTTTGCCCTCCCTCAAGCCCTCAGCAACTTCGATCAAATGAGTGCTAAACCCACCGGAACCTGGAGCAAGTAAGAGATGAGATAAGATGCACAAGCAAAGCGTATGCCGCCGATAACCCTGCCAATGATGGTCGCCGCGGTCACCGGCATCAGAAAATCGACAAACCAAGCTCGGAATGTCTAACTCTCTATCATGAATCAATGATCGAGCACAATGCAAAGTAAGCCCACACATCCACCCCAATGCTTGGACGTGGCCGAAGCGGAATTGTGGCAAGATTTCTTCATCGTGCTCGGATTCCATCAAAGCTTGAAAGTCTTCGAAAGTGGGACACATCTTTTGCCCGCCAAAGCTAAAGACGTGTGTTACCGGATTCCAAAACCTTGCCGCGGCATGAAGAAACGGAAGACGCAACGAGGTGCGACTCAACGTGAATAGTGCACTTATGCCAAAACCCTGAAAATTAAGCTTTTCCGAGCCATCTAAGTTGGCAATCCAATTTGTGAAGTTTTGAGCAAGGGATGCTTCCATTTGGTACAAATTTGAGCTGAAATGAAGAGAATCCCGAAGCTGGAACTCATATAGAAGATAAGGCAGTGAGTGGAGGACAGATGTCGCCGTTTCGGAGAGTCTGCCATCGATGGCCGCAGTGGCTCATCAGTGGCCGACAGTGGCACACTGATGGCCGGCAGGCCTTCCTATGTGGCCGGCAGTCTCTCCCTCATTCTCACTGATCTTGTTGAAAACCCAGTTGTTTGCTACAGAGAAGTCCTGTGGCCTAGGTCTTTTAAGGTCTTGTTTTGTCCTGTTGGACTCTGTTGTGTCTCGTTTAAGACGTAATAGTTTCTTTTTCTGTGTCAGGTTGTAATCATCTTCCTTTCATTTATCGAGTTGTCGTAATTTGCTTATCGAGTTGTAAACTTGTCAAGACTTTGTTTTGCTTATCGAGTTGTTTTTTTGTTAGTCGGTTCACTACCTGGTTAGTGCTATTCGAGTGTTTGGTTTTCAAAACAAAAGTTCGAACTCATTTACATTGTTGTGTAAAATGATGCGATGCGATGCGATGCATAGAATGTACAAATGAAACACTTTTTTTCAACAAAATGTTGTTTTCATTCCATCATAGATTCTTTTTACAAAAGAGCATAGTTTTAAAAAGTAAATCTGCCTGACGCAGTACAGTGTGCAAAACTACTAGTAAAAAGAAAAATAAAGCAAAAGAAGAGCAACGTCTGAATCAGCAAAATGTCTGGATCGGCACCAGCCGGCTCAAAACTGAGAAGTCCTCCTCGTCCTCTCCTCGACCGAGAGGACTCTGGAACATCGCCACCATCAGCACTTGATTCTGAACTCGAGCCATCCCCAGCCCCATCTCCATCCTGAGACGACCCTGACCGCGGACTCACTGCCTCCTTGTCAGACTCATCATCATTTGGGGCAGGCCCCCGTGAACTAGTCCCTCGTCCTGCTCTACCTGCTGCTCGGGGAGGTGCTGAAGGACCCGCCCCCGCTCCTGCTGAGGCACCGGATGGGCCGGGCGTCAAGAAAGGAATCTGGAAAAGGACAATCCACCAAAATGCATTAGTAATCAAGAGTGTCAGATGCAAAGAATAATGTGCTGTGTGCAGTGAATGATTTGAAGTGAATGTGTACCGTGAGCGGTGTATGGGAGCAATGTATCAGGTCAGTGTAGTGTGCAATTGTGCAAATGATGGCGTGTCAGGAAAAGACTGTGTGGCATGAAGTGTAGTTTGAAAGAACTCACTGGGATACTGTAAATATTGAGCAAGTCCATGCTCGTCTGCAGCATCCCATCACCGAAGCCGTTATCTCTAGAGACTGACGAGTGTACTCAATGGGAGCCTGCAAAAATGTTGAAGTCATTAGTATTCTACGGGATATCCAATGAAATGAAATGACTGTGCAAAATGAAAAAGTATAGCACATACCGGGGTCAAGCCGTAAACTCTGACAAGCTCATGACCGACTGGAGGAGGAGCGAAGGGAATTGATAAGTCTCTCTAGCCCACCCTCAACATGTCATAGTAGCAGGCAGTACGGGCCATGCAGTCCCCTGTCTCCCCTCAGTACCTCTCTCCTCCGAGACCTGGTCGCTCCGCCTCTCCCTCTCGCGGCTGGAGCCCTCGCTCCCTCTCCTCCTCGGACACCAGTCAAAGGTGGCATCAGATGCGTCTGAATAAAGGTCGCGTAGTCGCCCTCTGCGCGGAAGTACTCCGTCCCCAGTCCTACCATGAACTGAATCACTTGGTTGGCGGACAACTTATGTGTCTTCCTTATCGATGGTGGAGGTGCCATCGGCACAAATGGAGCAGGCGCTCCCAAAGTCTGATGCACGAAGTGCTCACTCAAAAACCAGGTGCGACAGATCGGGCCCTCGAAGAGAATGTGGGAACTAAGACATAGTCCGGGTAGTGTGGTACTGATCTTGAAGTTCTGACGGGATAGCATCCCATGGCTGCCACGTGATCTGAGAAAAGAGAATAAACAAGATGATCAGCTGTCAAATAACCAAGGTGTGTGCATCGAGTTAATTGAAATGATCTTATTGCAGGCTTACCTCGTGCGCCATGACCGTGTCGAAATACTGCCAAAAGAACATGAAGCTCTCTCGGGTCCTATGACGGAGCTGGC
>JAPPVO010004215.1:0-29763 GCA_030407325.1 Camellia japonica | reverse complement strand
CTTGCACATGGCTAGCTGGTCATTCAAAGACAGTGGATCGTCTTCCTTTGCGGCTTGTCAGTTGGCAGCCGCAATCAAGGACATTGTTGGAGCTGACTTCACATTGGAGAGAATCACCTCTTTCACATGGGGTGATATCAACAAACACCAGAGTCAGAAAAGATATGACATGGTATAAAAGAAGACCAGAAACAGGGAGTAATCACTAATAGAGAAAAAGAAAACCCATTACAAAACTGAGAGAAAGAGATAAAAGACTAGTACTTACAGATACAGAACAGCATTTAACAAACCCAGAGACTCCAGCATGTGACCAGATAACTGATTGTGGGACAGATCCATGCACATGTTATTTGGTGGCCTTACTCTCCCATAACATTCATCTTGTGACAAAAGTATCTCATTATCTCGCAAAACATAATACAAAATTGATGAATCCCACTATTATTTTATTTATTTATTTATTTTATTAGTAATAAGTCTCATTATTGAAACCAAAAAATATCAAATTGGGATACATTTTATCAATAAAATTTCTATCTTTTGTTGATAAAAAAAAAATTCAAAAAAAAAAAAGGCATAATAGGCCGATCATTTTCATTATAAGTATAGCGTTCGGTATTCGTTCGTTCGTTCATTCATTCTCTCTCTCTCTCTCATTTCTTATTGATAGATCATACACATCGGCATTTTTTTATTTTTTTTTTTCATTTTTTTCCTACTCAAATCCCCTAATTTGATACTCCTGTTTTTTTACTTGTATCAGATCTTCTATTTTCCACGAATGTAGTTATTTATTTATGTGTTCATTTGTCTCCCCCAATAGTTTATATGAATCGATGAAATATTTAATCCTATTGCGCCCACCCAAAGATCAAAAAACATAAAATATTGATCTCATGCGTGCAGATGCAGTAAGGTTTCGTGGCTGACAACGTTTCCTCATCTTGGTGATTTCCATCAGACTAAAAAACTTTATTGCTGGTGTTTTTAGTGTACCCAAAATCCCCCAATATTTTTTTTTTTTTAAATTCGTCATAATTTAATGTATTACTCATGGTCTTTTATTTTGATTTAATCTTTGTTTGTACTTTGTAGGTGTGAGTTCAAATTCAAATTGCCAATCACCATTTGCTGTTGATGGCAGTCCAGTTCGGAAAACCCAACCACCTGCACCGCCACAACAACCATCTGTTGACACAAACGCAGACACAAGAACTGGTAACACTCATGAAAAATCTAGAAATCTCCTAAATATTGATTTGTGATTATGTATCAATTTTAAGTAATAAATAACAATTCCAATCAAACAATCAAGACAAATCGACATAACGATTTTAACGTGGAAAAACCACAATTGGAGCGCCTCCAATTGTGATAAAAAAAATCACGGGCCAAAACCACAAAACAATCCACTAAAAAGACAAAAGGAATTACACAAGTGTACTATCAATTACCTAGCGAATTCACACACAAATTGAACCGACCCCTATATGTCTGTTCCACCACAGTCTTCACCTCAGAATTGTCTTACCCAACCTTGAATCCACAACGCCGATGAGTCACTCCAGAATCTACCAAAGCTTCAAACCCGAATTCCACGGAATCTATCGAAGAACAACTCTCTCTTTTGTATTGAATGAAACAAAGAATCCTTCGATGTATACTTCACAAACCATGAGTTAAACTAAACAAACATCAAAGAAACTAGCAAAGAACTCCAGATATAAACCCTAATATCCAAGAAAAAGATCTGGAAGTCATAATCCTAAAAACGGATGAAACCACATATTTATAGAAAATTGATCCGCGATCTCCGCTCGAGCGCAGGAATGGCCGCTCAAGTGAGTCTCACTCGAGCGCAGAAAAGTTCGCTCGAGCGTAAAATCCCAACTTTCAATACTTTTACAGACATGTCAAACTTCTTGAGCTAAACATTCTCCGCTCGAGCGCACAAATGGCCGCTCGAGCGGACAAGCAACTTTGACTGCAAAGTGGTAAACATAAAAGAATTAACTTCTGAAACATCTCTGCAAGGCACAATTCAAGTTGGATTCGCATCTAAAAACTCATAGTCTCACTAAAATAAAAGTTGAACAAAATTATAACTGAAATGAGTTTTGTCACACGAGATTACCAAGAATAAAAACCTAACAACTCAAAACCAGCATCCTTCAACATCTCACGACTATCAAATTCGGACTCGGACTCAGACTCGGACTCAAACTCGGGTTAAGACTCGATCTTGGTTTGAGATTCTGACAGAGAAGACTAGTGGTGGCGACAACTTACATAAGCTGTCAGAGATGCTCCTAGTCACAAATTTCAGTGCAGCCATAGCTATGGTGATTTTCAGATCAGTGGGATCGCCGTTGCAGTATGCTTTGAATTCAAAGCCACCAAATGGAAAATCATTTGGTATTCTTGTGGCTTGTATTGCAATTGGTTTCACTTGTAATATGCAAGTGATCTTATTGCAAAAGAAATCGCCAATCGTTGCAAGCATGGGGACTCTGCTGGTGTGTTTTCGTCTGCCATTGGGTTCTTGACCATGATACAAATGATTCTACCTCTTAGGTTCTTGACCATGACACAAATGATTCTACCTATTACCCTCTGGTGGATTGTTTGGCCTGCTGGTGTTTCTATCTTCCTATCATTTCTCTATGTCCTCAGAAAGAACAGGTAATTTTTTATTTTTATTTTTTTTTTTTTTGTTAATTGTTCGGTTTTCTTAACTCAATTACAGTTTTTTTTTCTTCTTCAAAGCAAAACACAGACCGATCCACCAATCAAATCAGTGAAAAAGGTCTTTATTTTTACTTGGCTTGAAGGCTTATACAAATCAAATCAGTGGGGAAAAAAAAAAAATCGACAGGACTGAAATTACCCAGTCGGAAAGAAATGAGCGAGTGTGATTTCAAGCTTGTCTCTTATTCTTCAGTCAATTTTTTTTTTTTTCATTTTTAAAATTTTTGAATGCGCCTAAGAAATAAATATTTTTCAAAATTTTGAATAAAATTAACTAAAAATTTAAAAAAAATATAGATATATATATATATATATATAAAGAAAACACTACAAGATATATAAGGACGGAACTTTTTTGTTCCTAAAAGTGAAAATCTTGGTGTAAAAAATATTAAAAGACTAATTTTAACTGTTATGAAGTAGTCACAAAGAGGTTTTAAAAAGTCAAAAAAATAATCTTTAACAAATAAATTTTAAAAATATCACTAATAAATATATTATAAGAGACAAAATTATTTCATGTGAAAAGGTTTAAAAACAATTAAACGAAACAGATTGCTCTTTAACTGTCATGAAGTAGACAAAGTGGTCATTTCAAAAAAGTCAAAAAAAAAAAAAAACTTTACCGATAAAATTTTAAAATTATCGCTAATAAATATATTTAAGAGACAAAATTATTCCATCCGAAAAGTTTTAAAAACAATTGAACCAAGTAGACTGCTCTTGCTCATATTTGATTAGAGTAAAAAATATGATAGAAAGTGAATGTGATTTTTTTAATGTAAGAATTGTCCATTTAAAGATGAAAAAGTATCAAATGTCTGTCTTATAATAATGTCGTATAGATTCAAATTTGTTGTCAATTCTAAGATGTCATGCACACTTTCTAATATGTCTGGTTTAGTTAAATTAAATAGTTTTTGGCATCAGTGTTGCTATTTAAATTTAAAAGTTAGACTCAATTTTTAAATTTAATGATGTGACAATCAATTAGAATGTTTGAGACAACTTTCTTTCTCATATTTTTTTATTAATTATTAGCTAATTATCTCTTTTACACATCATTAAATCTAGAAAGTGAACTTGTATATTATTTTTCTTTTGACATTTATTGGTTTTCTATGATTCACTTTTGTTGGTATTGGTACATGCAAACTTCATTAATTTAATTCTTTGTTTGCATAGAACATTATGTTATACATCTAAACTATTCTAATAGGCTCGGATAAACCTAGTGTGGATCTCTAAAAAGATATATATGATATAAAAATTATGATGCGAAAAGTGAATTTATAATGTGCATTTCTAAAGTTATATTTTACAAACTACTTCAGGTTTTAGTAGTAAGTTACTGTTGTATGCATCATGAATTTCATTTTATTTTTATTTATTCATTTATTTATTTTTGACCTTACAAATTGCTCTGTTTTGTGTTGTTGGACTTCTAAATGTGTATTGGTAGACTATGGTTGTCTAGTCAAACGTAATTCTCCTCATATAAAGTCTCTGACCCTAATTGAAAAAATAAAAATATAATAATTGAATTAGGAAATGCTTAATTTTATAAAACTTTCTAAGACATGCACCGACTCAAAATTTCTTATAACTACATAAATATTCAAATCCAATTTAAAGGATTTTTTTTTGTTTTTTTTAAAATTTTTTTTTTTTGGGGGGTTTTTGAGACCGATATGCTTGTCCAAACAAATGACACAACGAATTTTTTACTTAGGTACTTATTATAGGTTTTTGAATTGTGGATTGTGAAGGGATGATACAGAAGATGAGAATGCTATGTTCTATTGGGGGGGAGAGATTGTGTCTGATCACAAAAGTGTGTCTTACAACATTGCACGAGTTGGAGGCGATGATCATGCCCATGGTGGCCCCGAATGGAGAAAACGTGCAACTGAAGTTCAAATGTAGGTTCCCATCTTGGGAGTCCATATACGAAGTGAAGTATGAGTTGGTACCAATCGACGACGATGAGGATTTGGCTTTGGTCTTGAATCAACCGAAAGCTCATGGTCAAAATATAGTTTGCAATTTTATGTGGACTGGGACAAGAGCATGAAGGGCAACATTCCAATTACTCTTTAGTTATATTGGTAAGTTATATTGATTGTTGAATTCACCCATGTGGAGAGGCAGCCACCATTATTGATAATTGGTTGGCAAGAAATGTGGACAAGCCATCATAGGGGTAGGTGGTGACCAATCACACCTCTCCTCAAATGTGTATAAATGGAGGTTGAGAGGAGAGTTGAGAGAGTGAGAACCGTGAGAGAGCAAACCAAGAGAGTGAGAGATGTGAGGAGGAGAGACCGTCTCTCTCGGTGTGAGCGAGGGAGACGTGAGAGTAGCTGAGTGAGGAGAGTGTGAGCTCCTCCTCTATTGTAATCTTTCTGTAATTTCTCTATTGGTATAGTGATAACCGGTTACTCTCCCGTGGACGTAGGCTTCAAGGCCGAACCACGTTAAATATGGTGTCTCCTTCTGTGTGGTGTGTTTTTCTGCTTGTTATGATTTCTATAAGGTCTTGAGCGGGATCCCAGATTCCAACATTGATGTCCTTTAGAATTTTCATAATTTCAGCATCATCTCTCTTGTTGATGTTAATCATGTTAGAAAACTTGACCAAGGGGTTGTTAGCACGTGTGATTAGCACTTCGCCACTAAGTCTCTCTTAATGAGAGATCTTGGAGTTTACTCTTAGAAATAGAATTTGGTGGAAATAGAATTGGGTGGCAAGTCTTAAGTACTTGCAAAGAGAGTGTGAGTTCAACTCTCCAAAGTGTTAAATTTAGTTTAATATCTAAATAAATTTTTTCAGTCTGTTTTACATAACAAAAATAGGCGAATGAATTAAATTAAAAACAAATCAAAAGAGTTTAAATTGACAAAATAATAGGCTTTTTTTTTTTTTTGGGTGGTAATTTTCCCTATTGTTTGTACTCTTTAAATTTTAACGGTATTATTGTCCATGCATTATATCACACTAATTTTTTCGCAGATGTGAAGATTTTGTTGCAATGAGGACATGTAGATGCACAACGCAGGAAACTCCAAGAGTTGGACGGATGGTCAAAGTTTGAGGCTTGGGAGTGTATTATTTTCATAATTTCGGGTTTGAAATTTCTTAAATGCAAATAATATATTGGGGTTAGTCGGAGATATGAGACTTTGCCTCAAAAAGATACATATAACACATGGGTGCATTAATCTTTACAAATATTTATTTTAATTGTTGTTTTCTTCTATTGGTTGGAACAAAATGCAAAAACCTTCAAATATTCACTAATATTCTTTTTGTTCTACTTCTTTTATGAGTCAATTGAATATATATCTAGATTTATTATATTTGAGTAACAAATCCACTAATATAGAACACCTAAAAAAGCAACCTTTTTTTTAATGTTTTTATTTTTAGTGATTTTTTTTCAAAATTATATCAAAATTTTTTACTTTTCCCTTCCATCTTGTATAAACGAATCTAGAAATTAAGTTAACAAACAAACAAACAAAAAGTCTACTATTTTTTTGCTTATTTTTGTCTTTTCTAGACTTATTTTAGATTTTTTATTTTTTAATTTTCCGGTTCATTTTGTCGAGCTAAATCTAAAAGCCTAAAACTTTCTAAAATTTTTTATAAAAAAAAATTACTAAAGATAAAAATAAGTCCAAAAAAAAAAAATACCAAATAAATAAATCCCAAACACCCATTGATAAATGAAATATTCCAATAATTCATTTTATATGATATCAAATGATTGTTACTATTGCGAAGCCAGTCATCACAAACTCTCTTAATCATGAAATGTTATTTAGTGGTCTGGAGACATTATTGGGTGGTGTTTTAAGAGTGTTATGATTGATGAAAAAAAGTAAAATCTATGATTGTATGTTGAGTCATAAAGGAACAATAACAGGCATAACATTTGGTGATTGGTGGAAGTATTGTCAGGTGGTGCGCCTAGACCACCTAATAAATTTTCCTTCTTAACCCATGCTTTATGCAATGCCGAAAAGTTGTCACTAATTGTATGAATGGTTGCACCTCCAAAAATTTTAAACACTTCTTATATTATACTAATATTTAATAATATGATTTCAAAATTAGAATACTCCACACTCTATAATGATAGTGGTTCGCACCACCAAATTATAAAGTTTGGTACATATAACAAAAATTTAAAAATAATTTTTAAATTAAGTTTTACCTAATATTGATCTCCTATGTTATATTTGTTTATTGTTTAGAATTATTTATATTATTACATTTGTCTTTATTTGTTGTATTTATTTTTTCTAACACTACAAGAAAAATCACCTTTGGCGACTAAATTTTTAGTCGCCAAAGGTCCATTTTTAGTCGTCAAAAGTCGCCTTTTTACCTTCCCCGACTAAATTTTTAGTCGCCGGTTTTGTTGCGAATACATGGTCGCCGAAGGTTTTGGCGACTAAAAAGGTTTTAGTCGGCAAAAAGATAGGTCTTTAGCGACCAAAGTTTTGGTCGCCAATACTCAATTCCACTGTTTAAAATTATACATTTGGCGACTAATCTTTTAGTCGCCAATAGTTGATGGAACGCCGACCAAACTGTTTAGTCGCCAAAACAAATACTTTTGGCGACCAATAGTTTAGTCGCCAAAGGTTGTTCGGTGGGAAAAAAAAAAAAAAGAAGCTAACTTTTCTGCTTTTTTTGAGATTCAAACATCTAACCTTCTACCTTCTAAACCTTTAGCAACACACTCCCTCCACTATGCCACAATAATATCACATGAATATATATGCAAAATATATTATTTATATAGTATATTGACCCGTATTAATATTAAACTATATATATAAACATAATTATTTTATTCAATATAATTTATGTAAAAAATAAATTATTTATTTTAAAAAAAAAAAGAGCCACTTTTGGCGACTAAATTTTTTTTTAGTCGCCAAAAACCTTAGTTTTCGCTACGACCAATAATTTAGTCGCTAAAAAAATTAATTTCCGCCTAAAAATGACCACTTTCGGCGACTAAACTGATTTTTAGTCGCCAAAGCCGCCACTTTTGCCGACTAAACTCAATTTTAGTCGCCAATTGTCCACTTTAACTACTAAATTTTTTTTTAGTAGCCAAAAACCTTTACTTTTGGCTACAAATTTTTTTTTTGTCGGTAAAACACCTACAATCGGCGACCAAACCATTTTTTAGTCGCCAAAACCTATGCTTTTGGCTACTAATTTCTTTTAGTCGCCAAAAACCTTCACTTTTGGCTACTAAAATTGTTTTAGTTGCTAAAACCCACATAATCAGCAACAAAACTGATTTTTAGTCGCCAATAAGTATACATTTGGCTACTAAACTGTTTCAGTCACCAAAAGTCTTCATTTTTGGCTACTAATTCAATTTTAGTCACCAATTGTCCTACTTTCAGCGACGAAATTTACATTTTTGGTCGCCAAAACTTCTTTTTGTTGTAGTGTAACCACGTGTCATTTATGTTTTTTTTTTCCTTTTCTTATACTTTAATTTGCTTACACCCCTTATTTCACATTCATTCTTGTTTCTTCATTTTTTGAAAATAAGAATATTGTCACATTTGACATGACACTCTTAAAAATGAGCTCTGAAAATTATTGAACCATCTTTTTATTCATAAATTGATTCGTCGTGTGCTAATTTTTACTTCTTTTAACTATGCATAGTAACACACATTTTCAAGCATGAAATTAGTCAAGACTAAATTGCATAATAGGATTAAAGATGATTTGATCACATTTATTGAAAAAGGTATATATTGAGGTTTTGATGTTGATCATATCATAGATATATATGTAGTAGACAAAAAAACTTCGTTCATTTATATATTTTACTTTATTATGTTGACAATAAAAGTTTAATTAATAGTAATATAATTTACTTTTTTTATTGTTGATAAAAATTAATATTGTTTTTACTTTTTGTTTGCACTTCAGAATGAATCTTGAATCCATCCCAAATTAAATGTACAATACTCCGGCAATTTGTCATTAAATGTGATCAAATGTAGGAGTGAATTTCCTAAAATGATCAATAATTAAAACGGTAAATTATGTAAATGGCATCTGTAGTTTATACGATTTGTCAATTTGATTTATGTTATTTTAATTGTTCGATTTTGTCCGTTAATCTAACGGTTTGTGTCATATTTGTCCAATAAATGACGGTCATTAGGTTTGGTGGACGAAAACTCGAACGATGTATCAATTTGATCCTTATAGTTTACAAGATGTGTCAATTTAGTCCCTATTGTTTGAATTTGCTCTATTTTTATAGAGACCAAATTGACACATTATGTAAATTATAGAGACCAAATTGACACATTGTTTGAGTTTCCATCCAACAAACTTAACGGTTGTTATTTATTGGACCAATACAATCCGTTAAATTAAGGGGCAAAATCAAGCAAATTAAAACAATGAGAACCAAATTGATACATCGTGTAAACTATAAGAACCATTTGCGTAATTTACCCTAATTAAAATGAAGCTTATTCCTTGGAATGTCTGAGGTAGAGATAGCCACGAAGTGGGTTTGTCATTCCCCGCCCCCGCCCCCACCCCTGTTCCGCTTTCAAACCCCACTCCTGCCCTACCTCCATCACGGGTGAAATTTTTCAACCCATCCTCGCCCCTATGGATACCCGATCACATTTCCAATAGCCAAAAAAAACTGAGAATAATTTAAATCCTTAACACACTAAATAATTTCTCTTGTTTCCATATATATAACAGTGAGACTTTTATGATTATTACTTATTTATATTTAAACAGAATCACTGACTTTTACTATTCCTTTTTATATCTAATTATATTATATATATATATATACATATATATTATTATTTATATATTATTATTTATATCAGGTCGAGTTTGGATTGGGGGAGACGATACTTGCTCCCGTCCCATCCCCATTACAGGTAACCAAAATATAATCCACTTCCACCCCCACATAAGTGTCAAGTCGGATAAAATCCGTCTCATTCGGACAGGTATGGACGAGTCCTGAGGATCGGACTAAAATGGCTATCCCTAAACTGAGAGATGGTTAGCGGAGTGGAAATTAATATCATCGAAAACATTTTATGCCAAGGAAGTTGGTTTCTACAAATGGTCAACATTGTTGATTAGATCAAGGTCTTCGTCATCTTCTTCAGAAAACTTACACTAATTTGAGTCATTGACAACCATTGCAAGAACATCTCAACATGAAAGAGAAATCAACAAATGCAAAAAGGAGATCTTGAGATGCTTTGAATGGATTTCGGGTTTAAAGATCAACTTTCTAGAGAGTTGGTTACGCGGAGTTGGATTATCAAAGTTATTCATGAAAGAGGCAGTTCAAGGAACCATCTCTTATATCGTGGAACGCTTTTGGGAGAAGACGTAAAAACCAGTCTACCTGTTGTTGAGAAAGGTAGAATAAAGAAACTTCGTTGATGAACAAGGAAATTACATCAATAAAGAAGAACAAAAAGATAAGTGCAACACGCATCATGACAAATCAAATGCACACGTAACATCAAAGTTGGCGAGAAACCAACACAGAGAACCAGCCACACCCAAACTAATATCTAAACAGCAACAGAATCAAAACCCAACAGATCATCTAGCCTTCACAAACAGCACCAAAACAACAACACCCAGCATCGTCAATAAGCAGAAGCAAAAAACCATCCAAAGAGATACCAATACAGAGACCTACAAATCATTACCCAAGCAGCCTAGAACTTCTTAGAACTCCACCCCAAGTCCACCCCAACAGATACCAACACCGAGACCAACAAAGCAATCTGCCAAAGCTAAGAAACCAGCACCTTTACATCATAGAAAACCCACCTGTATCACTTGGAATATCGAATTTGCTGCCAGTTAACCACCAAATCATGTACTATGAAATTATAATTGGGGTGATGATACCTGACCCAAAGAGCAATTCAAACCTTTACATGATCAGAAAGCAAATCCAACTGTGAATGCACACCTGAGAACACCAAGTCATTCCTACATTTCTAGATGGACCACAACAGAGCTAATGGAATAGACGTCCACACTGCTCCCTTGAACTTTTTAAACTTAAAACCAGCCCACCAGTCAAGAAGGCCCCCAATTGTTCCAAGAGCAACCCATTGTAAGCCCCACCAATCCACCAAACTGGACCACACATTCCAAATTGCCGGGCATAATAATAACACATGTTTAACGAACTCCACTTCGGAATTGCAGAATTTACACAAATTACAAACACTACCACCTAGGACGCCAACTCTCTGAAGGAAAGCCACTGTCTTTACCCTACCTTGCCGCACTAACCACCCAAAAAATTGCATTTTCAGAGAGAAGAGATTATTCCATAACAAAGAGGGCAAATTAGAGGAAACACCTGCCACATTCCTACTATAAAGAGACGCAACCGAAAAATCACCTGAGAGGGATAGTTTCCAACATAGTCTATCTTCCACACCAGAGGAATGAAAATTCTTTGCATCTAACCTGGCACAAAGCCGACCCAAATCATCCACCTCCCAAGCTCTGAGCACTCTGCAAAAATTAAAGACCCATTCATCCGACCGACTTTTTCTTTCCACAATGGTACACAAAGAAACCTCCTTCTCAACAGACAAGAATAAAGTCTTGGGAACTCCGAGCACAAACTGTGACTACCATACCAAATATCATTCCAGAATCGAATTCGATGCCTGAGAGGGTAATTTATATCTAAATTGGGCCAAGTTGGGTAATGGGCCGTTGTGGGCTGTAGTAAGAGGGGTTGAGTAAAAAAGGCCTTGAAGTTAGCCCGGTCCGAGAGAACCTTGAAGTTAGTCCGGTCCAAAAGAGCTTTGCAGTTAGCTCGATCACCATACTCAGCGTTAGCTCAGTCATAGCGTACTGTGGTTAGCTCGGTTAGAACCTTGCTACTTGTTAGCTCGGTCTAAGCACGCCATGGTTTGTACAGGAGAAACCGAGGTAAGAATAGTGAAAGGAGGAATCGAACTAGATAGTTCGGTCTACTCTGCGGCTTAGCATAGCCATGCTTACCTCGGTCATATTGGAATCCAACCATGGTAAATCATCTCACTTGGTTCAAGTAGTGAGAGGAATGTTGAAGGACAAGCATTATCTTTAAGGAATATGATTCCAATGAGGACTCTACATGGAGGAGTAAGAGTCCTACTGGGATTGTGCCACGCGGAACCTATAAAAGCTCATAGCATCACCTAGGGAGAAGTAACACAACTTTGATTCTCGAATACACAGAGCTTTTTGTCTATTTGTCTATTTTGCTGACTTAGGCATCAGAGAGGTATCTGGCACACACCGCCGGCTAGCTCACGTTTGTGTTTTCAAGGAGTAAAGCGACATCGTTTGGAGGAGCGCAATCTTGATCAACAGGATTATACGAGAAGGTTTGTTTCTTTCCCGTACAATTGGCGCCGTCTGTGGGAAGTGCATAATGAACAAAACCTCTTGATCAAGTTTTCCTCGCTGATTGAAAGCAATGACGCACAACGAAGATTTGCCGCAATCCGCCATCGACGGACAAACTCCTGAGGGGGGTGGAAGGCACGAAGGATTACCTTCTATCCCTCCCATGGCGGACTTAGAACCCCAGCGACAGAATCCCCGGAGGGATGCAAGGAGGCGGGCTAACAGCCCCCGTCGCTCCCAGAGTCCTGACAGACAGAGGCGAAAAATCGATCCTCAAATTCTAGAGGATCGCGTGAAGGAACAGGACGAACTAATAAGGAAGATGGCGGTGGATATGGAGTCTATGAAGTGCCAAATCAAAGGAAAAAGAGTGGCGACAGGAGAGGGGCGCAAAAGCAAGACGCCCCCTCGCCACTCGGAGGATCGCGGTAGGAATACCATACCATCACAAACAGAGAGTAGGACCTCAGAACAGGCGATACTCAATCAAAGACTTCCAGGACTCGTTGCTCCAGGTCTGAGAGAACGAAAACACTGAGGTCCTATACTGAGGGAAGCACCTATCGGCCCTCACGCACGCACCAAACATCATCTAGGCAAATGGAGTTACTTAGATCGTCCGACTTACGAACTGTGCTTGAAGAAAGAGCACGATGGAAGGAGGAAACCAGGGCACGCGACCCGCACAGAGTTTCAGCTCTCTAGCGGTTGGCTTATCGGTCGCATGGAAGCGTCGAGGTAGGAATACCAGTAGCGCCCTCTGCTTACGAACCAACAGACAAAGCATTGGCAAGGCTGCAGACCTCGCCGTTCGTTCCAGCAATAGAGAACGCACCATTACTTGCGAGCTTTCTCCAGCCCAAATTCACCACTTATGAGGGGAAGACGGACCCCTATATGCACTTAAGCCACTTTCGCCAGGTCATGGCAGTGTACCGGCGAAACGAGGCCTTAATGTGCATCTTGTTCCTATCCAGCCTAGGCAAACTAGGATTGACTTGGTTCGAAAGGTTACCAGAGGGCAGCATCGCCTCCTGGGCATAATTGGCAGAGGCGTTCGTAACAAGGTTTAGAACGAACACCAAGACGCTAGTGGAGATCGATCAACTTCTCTCTATTGACATGGGCGAAAAAGAGACACTAAGATCCTACAACAGTCGTTACTGAGAGACTTTCAACCAGATAGGAGATTGCCCCACAAATCTTGCCATCGCGCAGTACAAAAAAGGCCTGCCAGTCGGCAACAAATTGAGGGATTCAATCACTATGATGCCACCCCTCACGATGGAGGCCTTGATGGAAAGAATGCACCAGCACATTCGGGTGGAAGAAGATGGTAACCATGCTAAAGCAAAATCTAGTGCAACAGTAGCGCCAAACAAAAAGACTTCGGCAAAAGTCAATACGGTAGAACAACCAAGTAGGAATGGGCGAGGCAGGTGGTCTAGCAAAGAAGATCCAGATAAAAGGTGGCTAAGAGTCCGCACTGTCATCACCACCGTGTTCAAAAAGCCAATCTACCGAATCCTCAGCAAGATACGCGACGAACCTTTCGTCCGATGGCCAGCTAAGTTAGGAGAGGCACAGAAGGACTATGACGAAAGATCCCAGTGCACCTTCCATAATGAAAAGGGGCACCTCACAGAAAATTGCACGCCGTTGAGACAACACTTTGAGGAGTTAGTGGCAGCGGGGCACCTAGACCGGTACATTGAAAGAGGGACACAACCAGCCCCCCAGAACCATGACAATCCAAACGGAATGCTAATCGACGCACCACCTCAAGGCGTGATTAATGTCATACATGGGGTATTCGAGCCTGAGCGGGTATGCAAACTCAGGGGAATGATCAAGAAGGCTGAGCACTTGAGAGAGGTATTAAGTGCACAACCCACCATAAAAAAGGGGAGAACGGAGGCCACGAATGTCATATCTTTTTCAGACAGAGACTTGACAAGGATATATTGCCCTCACAATGATGCACTGGTCGTCACTCTACGCGTCAAGGATTACGACGTCAAGTGGATTCTGATTGACCAAGGCGGCTCATATGAGATAATGTATTACGAAACCTTCAAACAACTGAAACTGGAAGACAAGGACTTAGCACCTGCCGTATCTCCCCTGATCGGATTCAACTCAATGCCAGAGTGGCCCGTTGGCAAGATAATCCTCCCAGTCAAAGCAGGAAGCATGACGAAACAAGTGGAATTCTGGGTACTGAAAGTCCCTTCCACCTACAACATAATCTTGGGGAGGACATGGCTGCATGCCATGCGATCGGTAGCGTCAACCTACCATCAAGTAATGCGGTTCCCCAACGAAGCCGGAGTAATTAAAGAGGTCTTTGGAGACCAAATTATGTCCAAGCAGTGCTTCGTTACTGTAAATGACAGCCGCGCTGCCAAAGGATATGTACAGATGGTGGAAGAACCCGAAAGCAATGAGTTGTTCGTAGATGTAGGCAAGGCAGCCGAACAGAAGGCGGTGGAAGACTTGGTACAGGTAAGAATAGATGATGAGAACCCAAAAAAGTTCTTCTTGCTTGGCTCGTTGTTGTCCAGCACTGAGAGAATAGAGGTCATGAAATTCTTGACCTCTAGCATCGAAGTGTTTGCATGGACGCCATACGACATGCCAGGCATTGATCCAAACTTCATCTGTCACCAACTGAATGTCCACCCCTCCGCCAGACCAATTATACAGTGCACTCGCAGATCAGCACTCCACCACGCCGAGATAGTGGCGGAATAAATGGGAAACCTGCTGGAAGCAGGAGCTATCAGAGAGGTACACTACCCCAGATGGATCTCCAATACAGTAGTGGTGCCTAAGAAGAATGGAAAATGGCGTGTCTGCGTAGACTACAAAACAGTCAACAAGGCATGCCCAAAAGACAGCTTTCCCCTCCCACGAATAGACCAACTGGTAGATCTCACAGCAGGACACAACAGGCTTAGCTTTCTTGATGCATATAGAGGTCACCATCAGATCACGATGTATGAACCAAACCAGGAGGTCACCTCTTTTACGACGCCAAGAGGACTGTATTGTTACAAGGTCATGCCCTTTGGCCTAAAGAACGCAGGGGCAACATTCCAGCGGATGGTCACCAAGATGTTCGAACCATTGTTAGACAGAACAATGGAAGCTTACATCGACGATATGGTGGTCAAAAGCAAGGATGCAAACGACCATCTCAGGGACCTTGGTGAAATGTTCCAGATTCTAAAGAAGCACAAATTGCGCCTAAATGCATCCAAGTGTGCATTCGGCGTAGGATCAGGCAAATTCCTTGGCTTCCTGGTAACCAACTGAGGTATAGAGGCTGACCCCTCTCAGATCAAACCAATCCAGGATCTAAAGAGGCCTAACTCAGTAAAAGAAGTGCAACATCTCACCGGCATGGTAGCCGCACTCAACCGATTCATAAGTTGATCGTCAGACAGATGTCGACCATTCTTCCAAGCATTGAAAGCCAAGTTTGAGTGGGATGAAGAATGCGACCTCGCCCTGGAAAGCCTAAAAGAATACATGTCTTCTCCACCATTGCTGGTAACCCCGATACCAGGAGAAGAGCTCTTTTTGTACCTGGTAGTTTCACAGCACGCAATCAGCGCAGTGTTGGTCAGAGCGGAAGGAATCCAACACCTGCCCATCTTTTATGTTAGCAAAACCTTGCTGGACGCAGAAACCAGGTACTTGCCATTAGAAAAGCTAGCCTTAGCCTTGATGATGGCCTCAAGGAAGTTATCGCATTACTTCCACGCCCACACCATAATCGTCCTAACGGCCTTTCCCTTAAAAGCCTTGTTTGAAAGGGTGGATTTTTTTGGGCGAATCTTGAAGTGGGCAGTAAAGTTGGGACAGTTTGACATCAAGTTCCAACCCAGAACCGCAATAAAAGCCCAAGCTTTGGCAGATTTCGTGGCAAAATTCACACCAGGAAGTCATCACATCTGTCCAGTCGACTTAACTGGAACAACCGAAATAGAGATGGAAAGCGTCGCAGGAAGCACGTAGCCCCTGGTACAGGATGTCAAAATAGACCAGAGTGAAGACAAGCAGGAAGAAGCAAACCATGCTACACCAGGCAAAGATTCATCAATAAGCAAAAGCCTGGTACAATCAGATAGTAAGGGGCAAACAGTAAGCATGGAACTTGAAGAAAATACCGGCAATACTCATGACCCCAAGGCATCATCCGATCCCTCCACTTGCTGGAAACTATTTGTTGGGGAGATGTGGAAGCTCTTTGTGGATGGAGCGTCCAACATGCACGGTGCAGGACTCGGCATAGTCCTCATCTCTCCAGATGGCCTAGTAGTGGAGCAAGCAGTCAACCTTGGCTTTCCAGCATCAAACAACGAAGCGGAGTACGAAGCGCTTCTTACAAGACTAAAATCAGCATTCTACATGAAGGCCACCGAGCTAATGGTTTACAACGACTCACAGCTGGTGGTAAACCAAATTTCAGGCGACTACGAGGCAAAGGATGAAAGGATGGCCAAGTACCAAGAGTTAGTCAGAAAGGAGATCATGAAGTTTGAAGTAGTAGGGATAGCAGATTGGCAGGGAAGAAAACAGCAGAGCGGACGAACTAGCAGGCTTTGCTTTGATGGCAGATACATCCATCCCTCATCCATTGTTGATTGACTACTTACTGAGGCCAAGCATTGAAGAACCTAAAGTAGCTGAGGTATGTTGTGCCGAATTAGGCCCCTCATGGATGGATCCCATTATACTAAGCCCAGGATAAGGATCCAGTGTAACAACCCTCGTCCTGATTACCGATAAACTACTGAATTAGCTACTGGTTACTGCTAAACTGAACTGATAAGTGAACTGAATAAATTACTGAACTGACTGACCGAAAGTGAAACTGAATTGATTGAGTTTATCTATTGTATTGCATTTCTATCTGTTTGAACTATTTGATTATCTGTTCATGTTCTGTGTTTAAACTGTTAATTGAAGGCCTTATCGGCGGCCGAATCGGAAAACGATTACTGTTTCATGATCATCGTGATTTATGGGATCTTATAGTATATTTATCTAAAAAGTGATTAGGTATGATTAAATTAGATTAGATATTGGTTAAAAGCTAAGTTTGGCTTATTTACCATTTTGCCACACTTAGTGGCCCACTATGTCAACACTTTTATTCCATATTACACTTGAACCAACTCATTTCATCAGCCACATTTGAGCATCACAGCCGAATTTAGAAGAGAGTTAGAGAGAGAGAGAATTGTTCTTGTTGTTTTGGCTTGAAATCTTGAAGAAATTGAAGTGTGGTTGCTAATTGAGCCCATAGACCTTGAATACAAGACTTAAGGTAGGCCATTGACCTTCTCATTGTTGAGTTTAAACTTGTTCTTGCATGATTCATGCCTCATAGTAGAGCTAAGTCATGTTTTAAGCTTAGCATATTAGATTGAAGTCTAATTATTACATGCATGTTGAATTTAGTGAGTTTGGAGTTGATTTCATGGTTAAATACCACATGCATGTTCATAAGCATGTACAAATCCATGTTTTCATCTTGTTTTCAAAGTATTGAGCTCATTAGAGCATCACATTGGAGCCTTGAATTGGTTTGACTGCATGCATGTCATGTTGAGTGTGGTTCATGCATGATTCTTGAAAATTGGTTTGGAAATGAGCTTGATTAAACTCCCCTTGGGCTTTAATTTTACAAATTGAGCTTGAAATCAAGTAACATTATGTGTTTTAAAGAGTTTTCCAGAAAATGGACCCAAGAGGATCAATTTTGGTGTTTGAAAACTGGGTTTTGGACTTGGAGTTCGAATCTGGGTTTTCCAGATTTTTGCCTTCCGCTCGAGCGGAGGAAGTGCCGCTCGAGCGGGTAAATCAAGCTCCCAGTATTTTTGACCTGTGTTGCAGTCCGCTCAAGCGGAGTAATGCGCGCTCGAGCGGAGAAATCGAGCATCCAGCATCTTGTACTGTTCATCAGTCCGCTCGAGCGAAGGAATGTACGCTCGAGCGGAGGATTGTGTGTCACGCTCGAGCGGGGAAGTTGACGCTCGAGCGGGGACCTTTGTTTTGCTTGTCCGCTCGAGCGGGGAAACCTGCGCTCGAGCGGAGGCCTTGTTTCACTGAAATTCCGAAATTGTTTTCTAAGTGTATTTTCGCATCCTCATTCCATCCTAGGCATTCTTAGGCCTAGTTTAAGACATCTTAATGAGGCTATAGATGTAGTACACACCGAGGCCTAATAGGAAGTTAATCATTAGACTTCCCACCTGTTAAACTTAGAGTGTGTTCAATCTGTTGACTGTATAGGGTTGGCATTCCAAGGAGACGCGCTAGCTACTGATAGCCCAGATCACTGTGAGTAACAATTGTATAAAGATATATATTCAAAAATGGTTATCTAATTATCTTCTGAACTGTCTACTGAATGGAACTACAACTGAATTGTTTACTGAAATGTAATTATTTACTGAATGAATGTATGTCCTTTATTTCTGAACTGTACTGTGGCATCCTTAGCACCTACTGTTACTGACCGTACTGTTACAGAGATCTCTGTCGGTTCCCTTGTGGAACCATACTGTTTACTGAATGACTGGCCATCATTACTGTTCGGTCTTTAAGACCTACTGTTTACTGTTATGCTAATGGATGTACCACATAAGACTGTATAACTGTTCTGACTGAAAGACTGAAATACTGTTTAATGAACTGTTTTCATTACTGTAAGGACATTACATTCTTAACCTCTTTATACATTATGTTAATCACTGGGCTTTAGCTCACTGCTCATATATATATGTAGGTGTACAGGCACCGGATCAAAGCTAGAGGCGTCGGGGTAGAGTCCTAGTTTTGTCAAGCCAGCCAATGTGCCTCACTGCGAGGTTCCGAGCCTGTTATGCTAAGGCTTAGGGGTGTTTTAGTATTTCCCTTTTTTTTGTACTGTCTCACTGTTTTGTAATGACCGAACGGATTGTATAGACTGAATGTTTACTGTACTGTTATCGAGGGATTAGGTCCCCGTACTGAACGTTTGTATATGATCGTATAGACAATATATAGACTGTACTGTTCTGAACTGTATGAATGCATGAAAAATGTTTTTGGCATACAGATTTTCACAGCTCAATGGGCACTAGTTATTTACTGTATTGGCTTCCGCCAGGCCCTGTACTCTGATTTACTGTATTACTGCTAAGCAGGCCTTCGGTAATCTCGAATTACTGGCCGGTTACGGTGCTAAACCCATAGGGCCGGGTTTGGGTCGTGACATCCAGGCTGCAGGACGTTTGGTCGAAATAACCAAACACCTTACTCTAAGTTGGCAGGAATAACCAACTTAGAGGTTGGCTGGAATAACCAACACTTATTATTCTTCAGCCAAGATGAGGATCAAGGCTGAAGAATGGCTGGCTAGAAAAAACCAACACTTAGCACCCCTTAGCCGAGATAAGGAGCAAGGCTGAAAGAATGGTTGGCTAGATAAACCAAATTTTGTTACTCTTCAACCGAGGTAAGGAGCAAGGCTTGTTCTGATCTTCAGCCGAAGTAAAGACCTAGGCTGAAGAGGTTGGCTGGCATGGTAAGAGGTATCAAGATAAAGACCAAGATAAGTATCTTGGCTGGAAACTGCTATACTTCATTTAGACTACAGTTAGAAAGAAAAGCATATGCATGAATGTAAACTGAGATAACAGTTGAAAAACAAAAGAAGCTCTCATTGAAGATTCAAAACAAGTACAAAGGAGGGGCCTCAGCCCGGTTACAATTTTTTGTCCAAAAGCAAAAAGAAGAAAAGTACAGAATCAAGCAAAAAGATCATCTAAGTCAGCATCAAGAACAACCCGGTCTTCACCCAGGGGTAGCTCCGTTGTGGCAAGCACCCCTTGGTTAGGCTCGGTCGAAAGCACCGTATCAGCAGGCAAAGGTGGGATGGAGACCTCTGGAGTGGGGAAGGTAGACTGGCGACCGGGCTGAGTGTTGTCTTCTGGAGCCTCATCCTCATCCTCCTCCAGAAATTGTTGCTGAATGGCAGTAGCATACTCTACCATTGAGCTCGGTATGAAATACGGAGAAGGGTTAAAGACCTCGGTCTCTGGTCCTTGACCGAGCTGCGCCATGACCGCCCTCCAACCACATTTGAAGAAAAGGTCTTTTGCCGCCTCGCATTGCTTGATATAGGTGGCCTCTCCCTCCTTAAAACCACGGTCTTCTGCATCGCTAGCCTTCTTCTCTAACTCGGCAATTTCAGCACTTTTCTTACCTTCAAGCTTGGCCAGCTCACACAGGTATTTGTCTTTCATCACGGCCAGGGCCTTTTGTTTATCAACTTCAGCCGAGGTAACTAGTCCGGTGAGCCGAGCCACCTCGGTCTGTAGCTCGGCTATCTTTTATTGGGCATCTTTTACCTCGGCCGCTTTTTCTTGTACCTCGGCCAAAGCCTGCCTGGTGGTTTTTCGAAGTTCCAACACTCGCTTGTGAGCGATGTGGTTTTTCTGTATGGCCTGCAAAAGGATGGTAAGAAACTTTTTAAGTAAAACTGAGCAAAAAGTAGTAAAAATTTGAAAGACGAGCAAAAGAGCTACTTACAAGCACCATTGACTTTGTGGCCGAGCGAATGGCCTTTAGCTCGGTTAGGTGATCGTGATGTTCCATGACGGCTGGAAGGCAAACGCCTTTGGCAAGGTTGAATGCCATCAAGTGGTCTTTTTCTGAGACCACTGAGTCAGAATCCTTGATAGCTCGGTTCTGAAAAGTGAGCTTTGGCACCCACTTGGAGTAGCTAGCTCGGTCCGAGCACTCCGATTGTGGGCTTGGTGGAATGGATTGAGAGGGGATGGTTTCTTCTTCATCAACAAGGCGTGGCTCGGTAGTAGAAGTCCGAGCACGCTTGCTTGCACGAGATGTTGAAGGTTGATAGGTAGGCAGGGCCACCACGGTCTCTTGAGTTTGACTGGCTGGTGGTGCCTCAGGCTGGTTTGTCTCGGTCAGAAGGGCTCTCACGGCTCTTTTCTTGGCCATTTCTTGCTCAGCGGTAAAGGGATGAGATTGATTTGAGGCAAGGTTGGGTCCGGTTCAGAGGAGGCCTCCAATAAAAAGTCAGTTACCTTGGACTTTCGTTTGCTGCTATATCGGTAGGTCGGCTCAAAATTCAGTAGCTCGGTCCAACTTCTGTTTGGGTATCGCAGCGCGACGCGAAGTACATTCAAGTTGGGGTAGCTGTATTGGGACTTGAGAAAGTCCAAATCTGCATAAAGGAAGACAACAGTTAGTACGGTTCAAGATAAAAAAACCGAAGTAAAGATAAGCATGGAGTCAAGCCGGGGTAATCCTACCAGCTACACCCTTGTTCCAGTTTATTCTGTCACCAGGGATCTGGGCTTGTTGGTCCTCAAAATTCCCAGATACCCAAAAAAATCGTCATCATTCACATCTTTATCTGGGGTATTTTTTATTATCTTTTCACGACGGCGTCTTATTCTTAAGTAGTACACCCAGCCATCTTCAGCTGATCCTATGGAGTATTGATGGAAGAGCTCGGCTAGACCGAGATTAATGCCAGCCCGGCGGTTTAGCTCGGCAATGTCGTTTATTATGCAATAAGAATTGGTGGAGAGTTGGGTAGGGCAAAGGTTGGTTTGTCTGAGGAATTCACAAAGAAAGGGTTGAACGGGGAATCTTAGGCCGGTTTCTACGATGGAAAGGAGGGTAAAGGGAACAAAGCCAGGGTTTCCCCAGGGTGTTGCATCTAGATCGGCTAAAGTGAGATAAACATCGTCAGGAATAAAGTAATCCTTGCGGAACTCGGCCATACCACCTGGGGTGCTTACTAAAAATCTGTATTTACCCATAGGGTTTTAATTATGTATAAATTAAAATGAGTGTTAACTCGGTCGTGATATGACACTAATAGCTTGGTTGAGCATTCAAAGGAGTGTCTGGCAACCTAAGTCTGCAAGGTGAAAAAAGAGAAAGGTGTTAAGCACAGATCGATGGACCATGCTAAAAGCAAAAAGGAAAAAACAAATGAAGTCTTAGCTCGGCTACTTGGGTTACTATCATTCTTAGCTCGATTTGAGCAGGGTCTCTGGCACGGTTGAATTTTTGGGGTAGCCTTCTTAGTTCAGTTTTAACTAAGGGAGCCGCTTTAGCTCCAAGTTTTAGTTCGGTCAGTGGTTATGGTTTTCTAGCGCGGTATTGCGCAAACTTAATGCAGTTCGATAGCCCGGCAAAGAAGTAGGGCCTATTAAAACTACATGTAGGGTATGAAGTTTTAGTCCAGTTGTTTAGTCCAGCCTGGGTCGTACCTATGGCAAACAGTATCCTAGTTCGGTTGAGTAGTGATTTTGGATCAAAATTATCATTTCCCAGGTTATTCATATAGACAGTGGTTGTGTTGCAAAGGTTTTTTTTTCAGAAAATGGAAGCAAAAATGATGTATGCTTTGAAAAACATACAAATAAACATGCTTGGTGCAGCAAAAGAGGTGCGAAATCAACAGAAATGAAGAAGATTCACTTACCAGTTCAAGGAGAGAGCACTGAAGATAGAGGTAGTAGCAGCAACAAACACGAGGTCTGCAAGAACAAGGTTGGAAGAGATGGAAGCTCAGAGAGAGAGAAAGAGGGAAATGAATAGTGAAGTGTTTGATTCAAAAACGAAGGGTTTGTTTTTGTGTAGAGGGAAGGACAAAAAGGCGGGATTGTTCAAAAACACGAAGTACGAAGACGGCGTGACAGCTGCACCGGGCCTATGAGAAACTGCCACGTGTCCTTGGAATAAGAAGCGATTCAGTTACAGCAATTGAAGAGACGGTTTTGACCGGATAGATTGGTATCCCGGTGTGAACTTATCCCAGTTGGAATACTAAAGGAACTTAGCTCGGTTGGAAAGCCTGAAGCTTTTAGCTTGGTTGGAGGGCTAAAGATTTTTAGCTCGGCTACTAAACAGGTAATCCCTATAATGCTGCGCAGATGGAATTAAGGGGCAATTGAGAGGGTAATTTATATCTAAATTGGGCCGAGTTGGGTAATGGGTCGTTGTGGGCCGTAGTAAGAAGGGTTGAGTAAAAAAGGCCTTGAAGTTAGCCCGGTCCGAGAGAACCTTGAAATTAGTCCGGTCCAAAAGAGCTTTGCAGTTAGCTCGGTCACCATACTCAGCGTTAGCTTGGTCATAGCGTACTGTGGTTAGCTCGGTTAGAGCCTTGCTACTTGTTAGCTCGGTCTAAGCACGCCATGGTTTGTACAGGAGAAACCGAGGTAAGAGTAGTGAAAGGAGGAATCGAACTAGATAGTTCGGTCTACTCTGCGGCTTAGCATGGCCATGCTTACCTCGGTCATATTGGAATCCAACCATGGTAAAACCATCTCACTTGGTTCAAGCAGTGAGAGGAGTGTTGAAGGATAAGCATTATCTTTAAGGAATATGATTCCAAGGAGGACTCTACATAGAGGAGTAAGAGTCCTACTGGGATTGTGCCACGCGGAACCTATAAAAGCTCATAACATCACCTAGGGAGAAGTAACACAACTTTGATTCTCGAATACACAGAGCTTTTTGTCTATTTGTCTATTTTGCTGACTTAGGCATCGGACAAGTATCCGGCACACACCCGCCGGCTAGCTTACGTTTGTGTTTTCAGGGAGTAAAGCGACATCGTTTGGAGGAGCACAATCTTGATCAACAGGATTATACGAGAAGGTTTGTTTCTTTCCCGTACAATGCCCATTCCCTGGGATTATCAAGCAATTTGCTAAATAAAAATTCCCCAGGTCTGGATTATGACTAGCCACTGCTAAGATTCCCCCCCTCCCCCACATAGTGGACAATCTATATAACTCATCCACAAAAGGAAACCAGGTCCCACCCAATGATGCGTACTTAGCACATAAACGTTATTCCACATTGCATCGTCCTCCTTACCAAATCTCCACCACCATTTTGCTAGCAAGCAATCATTGAATTCTCTAATATCCTTGATACCCAAGCCTCCATTAAGCTTGTTTTTCGTTATTTCTCCCCATTTGACCATGTGCAATTTCCGTTTCAGCTCTGCACCTCTCCATATGAAGGCTACTTACACCCTATCCAGTACCTTTGCTACACCTTCTGGCATTTTAAATAAGGAGAGATAGTATACCGATAAACTATTTGGCACTGCTTTAATCAAGGTAACTCTATCCCCATATGAGAGAAGCTTTCTTTTCCATGATGCTAACTTAAGTTTGAACTTTTCAATAACTGGCTTCCAAGTAGATAGTCTACTAGGACTTGCCTCCAAAGGTAGTCCTAAATATGTGAAAGGAAGTTTTTTACTCTTGCATCTTAAACTGCCAGCGAAGCCCTCCACTACACTGTCTTGCACATCTATCCCACAAATATGACTTTTATGGAAATTAATTTTGAGCCCAGACATTAACTCAAAACACCGAAGAATTCTTTTGATTGTCAGAATCTCACCCCTGTCAGCTTCACAGAATATCACTGTGTCATTAGCAAACTGTAAATGCGATAAAACCTCCTCTTCAGCTTCTATCTTCACACCTCTGATTAGGCCCAAATTCTTGGCTCTGCTCATTAAAATATTCAATGCCTTAACCACAACAATAAAGAGAAAAAGGGGACAGTGGATCACCCTGACAAAGCCTCTTTCAGGGCAGAATTCATTCGTTGGCGACCCATTCACCAACACTGATATTCTTGCCGACGCAACACATTCCTTAATCCACCCAACGAACCGAGAACCGAATCCGAAATTTGCAGCATATGCAGTAGAAATCCCCAATTTACAGAGTCGTACGCCTTTTGGAAATCAAGTTTTAGCATGACCCCTAGCTTATGGCTCCTTTTCCACCAGTCAACGACTTCATTGGCTATCAGAACCCCATCCAAGATGTTCCTACCCTTCAGAAATGCTGATTGTACACTTCTAACCACGCTAGGTAGAACTTCCTTCATTCTGCCTTTTAAAACCATCCAGACCCAGCGCTTTATTACCATCACACTCCTTGATAGCCCTACAAACTTCCGCCTTTGAAAATTCATTTTCTACTGCCAAAGCCACAGCATCACTCCCAATGGTGCTAAATGGCCCATGCAATGAAGGCCTATCCTTTCAATCCTCCTTGAACAAGGTAGCGAAAAACTTGGGCGTTTCCCTTTTAATTGTTACCGGATCATCACACTGAGAGCCATTCACTACTAATGAGTTTAACAAGTTCCTACTCTGCCTACCAGTAGCCACTATGTGGAAGAACTTAGTATTATGATCACCTTTTAACGCCCATGACAATCTAGACTTCTGTAACCACATCCATTCAAGTCGTTTGCTTTACTTCCAAACCTCATCTCTAAGCAATCTTGCTCTAGCCAATTCAGCTTCATTAAGTTCCCTAGATTCCGCACACAGATCCAACGAATGGAGTTCATCCTTAACTTTTTTAAGTTTCTGCTTAACATTGCCAAACACATGAATATTCCACTCCTTCAGTTTAGCTCTGAGGGCTCTCAGCTTAGAATGAATGACATATCCTGCCCATCCAGTGACCACAGAGTCTTCCCATGATGTTTTTACTACTTGGAAAAATTGTGGATGCAGGGTCTAAGCATTAATGTACTTAAACGGTCTTAGCCCCTAGTCCGGATCATCTTTCATTAGTATAATTGGACAGTGATCAGAGACAACTCTTGGTAGCCCCCACACCTTACAATTGAACACTCCCAACCATTCCGGAGATATAAGAAACTGATCAATTCTACTCCACTTATCCCCTTCTAAGGCATCACACCATGTAAACTTCCTCCCCAACATTGGCAAATCAAACACTTCCACTGACTCAATGAACTGGTTAAACTCCCTCATCCCTCGACTCCTAACAGAACACGCTTTTCTTTTCCCCAGATTCCTTATTTCGTTAAAATCACCCCCTAGACACCAAGGGAACACAAACTGCAGTTTTAATCTGATAATTGTGTCCCATAGACATTTCCTATGCAACACCTCATTTGGAGCATAAACATTCATTAGAACGCAATCAAAAGCAGGAAGAATGGTACCTTAAAGCAGGACAAAATTCCTAGCACCACAGCAACTACTCAAACTAACACTAATGGGTTCCAAACACAAAGTAATCCACCTGCAAGCCTATCAGGATCAATTACCATGAAATCCATCTCAGCCCTAGGCCAAATCGACAGGATAAAAGTTTCAGAGACTCCAGCTTTCTTTGTTTCCTGGAAAAAAACAACATCTACCCTACGATCACGCAATACTGACTTAATCTTCCTTATTTTCCTATCTCTACCAAACCCCCTTTATATTCCATGACAAAATCTTCATGTAAGTACTGAGAAAACACCAAAACCACCTAAGTGTGGGATTTAGGGAAAAACCATCCCCTCCCTCCCCCCCCCCCCTCAAGCCTGCTACAAGCTCCGCATCCTTCAACTCCAACTACATACACTAAGCCAACACTTCTGATTCTTTCCCACTACAATCTAGCCCAAGACGTTCCCCCAGCTGTACCGTTGCATCGGCTTCATCCAACAACCACCTCTGATTGGCCGTTAAGGAAGATGAAGAGAAAGCCACCATAGCCGCCCGGCACCACGCACCTCTGTGACAACTCCCAGCTGGCATTACCCTTTTATCCTCGAAACCTTCGCCCCCTCGCCATTCTTCGAACTAAAATTGTTTCAGTTCTTGATAATTTCCTCCGCCCTCTATCTATTTCCTTGAGTTTGTGACCTAGGATACACAGAACCCCTGATGTAGTTGCTTGTATCACCCACCAAAAGCCCACCTTTCCCATTCTGGTTTTGATTTGGGCCCCTTAGTGGCTGATCATGGCCCACCACATCATCTACCTCTGCTTTATTACCCGGTCCACTAACAAGCCCACCAACTTGAGCTTTCCCTGACATAGGCCCAAGCACTTGGGCTTTTCCCAGCACTACCTCAACATTAACATGAGGCCTTTCAAAATCTGCCCCAGTTGCACTACGAACAAAACCAGGTGTAATAATTGCATCATCCACATTCAATTCATGTCGTGTCTTGATTCAGAATTCCTGCAAGTATGACAAAGGCTCTTGAGAAAATTTGAAAAATGTTTTTTGAAGGGTGACAATGAAGATGAAGGAAATTACATCATTTTAAGATGGAGCTCTGTGACTACAAAAAAAAAAAGTAAAAATAAAAAATATTGGTGGAGGTTTGGACTGGAAAGAAATTATGTGTGGAAAAGATAGGATTACCAGATGGTTGTTTGGTTTCGTAACTGTTCAGATCAATGAAAATTGTCCAAGGTATGGAAAGCCAATTCTCTCCTTAGATCGCCTCATTTTCGAAATTTTGGAATGTCTTGCTGGGAGGGTTATCAATTAAGGTTGGATGTGGTTCTTCAACAAAGCTTTGGAATGATGTTTGGGTAGATGGGAAAGCTCATAAGGAGGTATTTTTGAGGTTCTTCTGCCATATGGATATACAGATCAAAATCACGGTGAGTGATTTTTCCTAAAATGATCCTGTAGTGATTTTTTTTTTTTTTTTTTTTTGGATGGCTAGATTTAATTCTACAGAAGTTAGAAGTCGTGGGTACAATAATCATTCCAACTTTCAACTCCCAAACCTTAACCTTACCCCCCAAAAAAATCATCATTCTAGAAGATCCGGACTCAATCATGGAATCTTTGGCCTATTAGGAGCTGCAAAGTAACTTGGAAGGAATTTACTATCAAGTCCTTATGAGGGAGAGGTCAATGAATTTACTATCAAGTCCTTATGAGGGAGAGGTCAATGGAGGCAAAGTTGTGAGTAAGAGTCTCATTTGGAAGAACATTAGTCTATATCTAGTGTGGATAGGACTACAATACAAGTGGCCAAACGTGTGACTTATTTATATAATTATTTTTAAAATGTGTTAGAACTTGACTTCTTTGCATTACGAGCCGGTATAGAATGAGATTTTAAGAAGTTGAACTCAAAAAAATTAAATGGTTAGTTCTTGTTCCCTCATAAGGTCTTGTGCTATACTGGTTTGAAAAATTGAAAGTTGGAAAAAATTATTTGGGAGGCAATCTTCTATGCAACATTATGGACTTTAGAGAAAAGCAGGAATGACAAAGCATTTATATGGTAGCATTCAGGTAAAAGGCTTATAATTATTCAGTAAATGACATAAAATGGTTACTGTCCTTTTCAAGATGTGTCAAAATGTGTCCTTCAAATTTTTAAAAATCTATCTAAATGAAATAAAATAAAAATAGAAAAATAAAAATAAATATCCTCTTTATCCAATGACCCCATGAATAAAAAAAAAAAATTTAAAAAATCATCTAAAGAGCCGACAAAATATTTACATCAAGCCTTGTTTAGTGTGAAATTTTGATTTTTCGTTTGTTTTTCATAATGTACAATTTGTTTTAGTTTTGAAAATTTTTACATTGATACAATTTGAACCAACCAAAATATTATATTTAAATATTTTTATATTTAAATTCTTTAAACATTAGAAGATAAGTTACTACACTATAAGAAATCAGCTTTTTAAGAATAAATTTATTTCGTCCCTAAAAATGCAATATTTGCTGGAAAAAAAACTTTAGCCAACTAATTTTGTCCGTCGCAAAATTTGTCCCAAATGGTCCGTCTAGAAAAGTCAAAATTTGACTTTTAGAGACAAAATTTTACATTTGTCACTATAAATAGATTTTTAGAGACAAAAATATGTGGTTGTAAAAAGTTTTGATTTTGAGACAATAAAAATTTGTCTCTAAAAGTCTATTATGCTGAGTATTTATGGAGACAAAATTTAGCTTTTGAGACAACTCAAATTAGTTTCTAAAAGTTTCCACTACAACAAAATTGACTTTTTACGGCTTGCAATGCATGCCGTAAAAACTCTTTCACAGCATGCACACAAATGCTGTTATATGAAATGCCGTGGAAAGTTGAGCGTCATTTACGGCATGCAGGTAAAGTTGTAAAAAGTAATAAATTAAACATTAATGACATACTTTGTATGTCGTATATAACTTTTTACGACATTTTTATCATGTCATAAATCATCATACTTTCCATGACATAATTTTGCATGCCGTAGAAGATTATTTTTAATATATTTATGGCATACTTTGTATGCCGTGTATAGTATTTTACAACATTTTCTTGCATGTCATAAATCATCACTTTTCACAACATAATTTTGTATGCCGTAGAAGGTCATTTTTAATATATTTATGACATGCCTTGTATGTCGTATATAATCTTCTACGACATTTTCTTACATGCCATAAATCATTACACTTTTCACGGCATAATTTTGCATGCCGTAGAAAGTTGTTTTTAATATAATATATATATATAGAAACATGACCTTGCCTAACCGTATGTAAACAATAGCTTATAAAATGCAACCTGTTACAAACCAAGCAGAAGCAGCAACTATGAAGTAAGTAAAAAAATCTAATATCCATACACCAAACAAACTGCATACTAACTTTTATCCTCAACTTCTATCATATCAAGCTGATAACAACCTCAA
>JAPPVO010004214.1:0-27915 GCA_030407325.1 Camellia japonica | reverse complement strand
TATACAATTGATTAGCCGGCCGACCATGTTCAACGCAGAACCTATATCTACAGCACAGGTTGTTCCCATGCACGGGATTTGGCCACCTGTCCATTTTTGAAGATATTTTTGTTGAAAGGCGGTAAATCTATAAATAGACCATCTCCTCTTAAGTTTTGGGGTTAGAAAATCTTCTCAAAGGCTCAGAAGACTATACAAAGCACTTCTCTGCATTCTTGAATATAGATACACTATAGATACATCATTGAAGCTCAAACTTGAAGTTTTTTGCTAAAGTTTCAAACTATTTTTCAGAAATTTGAGGGTGTTTGAAATTAAATTTGTTAACTAAGAAGATTTTCTTCTCTTCAAGAGGTGAACTTTGAACCTTCTCATCATATTTTCTCCTACTCTTTTCCTCTCTTTTTCTTGTCTTTACATACTGGTTTTTAGAATATTTTAGGGCTAAAATATGTGATTTAAGGTTACAAAAAAGTAAAAAGGTTATCCACCCTTCCTTAGGCTTGCTTGCTAGATGTAACTTCTTGGTTCTCTTCCATTTTTGCTCATATTTTCCACCTCTTAAACTTGATTTTCAACACTGTTTTGGGTTGTTTGTGGGTTGTTTAATATGTTAATTTATGCTTTGAATTGTATTGTTGTAGATCCTCACGGATTTGGTGCACTTAGGATATAGCAGCCAATCCGTTTGAGTTGATCGTTTTACCTATAAATTTCTTACTTTCATATTGTTGTAGTCCACCTTGAAGCTAGGTAGTAGCTTCCGTGTCAAAAGTGTAGAAAATTTCTTTTCTCAATCATTTTCGAAACATGGAAATGGATGTCTCATCCTTATTCCATGAACAAAAGAGGAGTTATCAACATTTTTTGATGAGTTGTATGTTTAAAGTTTTAAATAGATAGTTTGATTCTTGATTCTCTCTCTCTTCTTCAAAGTTGTTGTAAGCTCTCTTCTAGTTCCATCTTTGAAGCATATAAATGGATGTCTCATCCTTATTCTATGAGTAGGAAGATGAGTGTACAACAAATTTTCATAGATTTCATTCCTTTGCTTGGTTTTGTTTTGATTTTGTTTTGAAGCCATATGAGAGCTCTTTCATCGGAAGTATTAGAGACTCTCTTTTAGTTCTTTTTGAAGCATGAAAATGGATTTCAATCTATGTTCCATGAGTAGAAAGAAGAGTCTATATTTGCTTGCCTCAATGATGTAATCTCTTATTAATAAGCTTCTCTTTCAAACATGGTTAACCTCTTCTCTCCAAATTCGAGTACTTCCTTACTTTTATTTTTCATGAGATATAGTAGGTTTCAACCATCTCTTTGAATACTTCTTCTTAATTAGCCTTAGTTTTGTATCCATTGAATATTCTATCCTGTTGCTTCATGAATCATTATCTAAATACCCTTGGGATGTTTGATAAGTTGTGAAGCAAACCTATTCCCTTTTTGAAAATCTTCATGATAGGAGGGAGCAAAAAGGATGAACATCTTTTAGAAACCCTCTGTTTTGCTCTATTCCAGTTCTGTTACAGCAGGTTTTTCTCTAGAAACAATGGCCGGTCGGCCGGCCATTTTTCTGTACGGTTGACCATTTAATCAGGTCGGCTGGCCAATTCTTTTGTACGACAGTTGTGGTTTTTTAACAAAACAGAACAGATCTTGAGGCCAAAATAGAACTATTTTCTGACTACGAATAAGGCAATTTCTGGCAGCAAGTAGAGAGGTTTCTGGAGGATGTTCTTGCTTGTGCGCACGCGATTCCTTTAGTTTAGTCGCTTTGAGATTCATTCAATTCCTTTAGTTTAGTCGCTTTGAGATTCGTATTTTGTAATAATTAGTTAATTTATTTGCGTTTGTAATAATTAGTTAATACGACATTCGGACCCTCTTGTAAGAGGACAAATTTGTAACACTTGATATATGTCTTCCAACCTCCATTTATTTCTCCCTTTTATTTTCATGCTTATTGTGGTTGTACAAAATATCATGTTTTCATTTCATATCATTTTCATACTTTGTATCCATTTTTGCATGCATTAAGGTTCAGCTCATCATACTTGATGTCGTTATCACTTCCTACTTGATTATGTGCGCTACCTCATGCTTTGAGTTGATTCACATGTCATGTTAGTAACCGAATCTAGTAGTTGCATTTTTGTATGTGATGCATTAGCCATTTTGCATATTTGGATCATACATTTTTTCTAACTATCTTATTTTCTTTGGCTTGTCACGGTTAAGTACTAGGTGAGCCTTTTTGCTTTAGCATATCATATGTGTGTTTGTGTTGCCATGTCGAGCATACTACCACGAGGCTGCTTGCTTACTTGAAATATCTTTATGAATGTCTGCGGATGAAGGTGTAGACGTCCCCGAACGTCCTGGGAGGGAAATCCCGTTTTGTTCAATTGGGCTCACTACAGTTCAGGACTCAATGTCACGGTCCTGTATCTAATCTCGCAGAGTACAATGCAAGACCGATGAATCATCAAAGAGTCTAAATCCGGCAAATCATTTTTGAAAATAGATTTTTTTGAAAGAAGTGCCAAACATGGACTACTTTGCCAGATACAGAGTCGCCACCTAAATATTTTATTTTGAGAAATTTAGGAAACCCTGACTCGTTGCCTAAGGCCACGTGTCCGTCATCACCAAAGTTGCCTCGGCTCGGGAACTTGGGTACGATTGGGGAAGGTCACTTCGTGAGCACCCCCGCTCGCCCGATCAAAGATCGGTCTCTACTAACCATGATATCGAGTTTTGAAAACATTATGTGCTCTCATTCCGGTTATTGGCCTAGATTTACTATGTGATGCGCACAGTATGCAAGTATAGACTGGATCGCCTGAATTGGAACAAAACATTTCATGTTTGTTTATTTGAAAATGGTTTGATGGTGCTACCCGCAAGTAGGCTAAGACATGGATTTGCCACCCTCGGATGGGCTTAGAAAACATGATTTTGCCACTATCTAGTGGGCTTAAAACAAACAATCAATGCATTGTTCCAATTCAAATAACCCAACCTCCACCCACAGACACTCAGGCAATTATATCACATAAGCACATAGCCTCATGGTAAGCATGCTATCATGACAGTCACTCACACACATGCAAGGATGCTAAAGCATAAAACTTACCGAGTACTCCCAGCCAAAACAGAAGCTATGTTAGAAATCATGCATGATCCTAACTATACAAAAATGCCTAATGCAACGCATGCAAAAATGCAACTACAATAGGCTCGGCTATTCTAAGATGACATATGATGATGCTACAGCTAACATGTATTCAACTCGGAATTGAAATAAAATGCAGTTAGTATGATGCGCCGAGCCCGGTGCATGCAAAACAGATGAATGAATGCAAACATGCTATCATACTGTATGCTAATTGAAACATTCCCTAATCTAACCATCATAAGCTGGTAAATAAAAGGGAGAAAGACGTGGGGTTGGAAGACATACATCACACACACGCACACTTATTACAACATTCGCCCTCGCTCGGAGGGTCCGAAAGAATAATACAGTCCGAATGAATAACGAATTACGGTTAATTATTACACAACCACTAACTAATTAACAAATTAGCTAAGTAAGCAAATAAATTAAATGAATGTGACTGCCTCAGCTCTGTTGTGGATGATAATGGATGCATGCATGCTCGATGCGCTTTGTCGGTAAATTCCATCGCGATGCCTCGTCTCGCCTTTGTTTGCAACTGATTTAAAAAACTTGCACAAAGCTCCAGAAGGCTGAAACTCCACCTTGGGAAGGCCACCGACCAGGTATTGGCTTAGGAAACAACTGCCGACCACCCCTTATGGTGGAAACCAAAAAAGGTGGTCGGCCTACCAGAAAACCTGGTCGGCCGACCACTTTCTGCCTCCTGGATTCTGGTTTTTCTGCAACAAAGGCAAGAAGGAGAAAAAGTAAGGTATTTTCAACATGTGTGTGTGCGACCACTCCTCCCCGTCCTTGCACAAGCTCTAGGGAGTGTGGTCCTCGATCCTCGGGCCACCAATCACGCATCTCAATGCATGATAGCAAAGGGACCGAATTGCACATTTCAATATGACATGAATGCAAGTATGAACAGATGAAGCCAACAATTCTATCATGGATAATCAAGAATGTCGGGGACCGGGAATCGAGGCACGTTTCATCACTTGGAGTACGAAATGTCCCTCGTTTCTCGTGCTTGGACTAAACCCTACCCCAAGCACAATGCAACAAGCAATGCATGGCACGTGCAAATGCGACTAGCATGCAGTCCTAAGTGCAATGCAACCAAGTGATGCGAGTATGCAAGGGATGAAATGCAAACGTGCACCTAGCATATACAATGCTAACACTGCATGGCATGCGCAATACTCATGAACTAAGGCATACTCAATGCGACTAACAACCTAGCATACACAATGCGAGAAATGACATAACATGGCATACACAATGCTCCTAACAACCTAGCATACGCAATGCAAAGGCTAAACATGCAACAACATGAACTATATGGCATGCTCGATGCAAGATGGACTTACACCAATATGAGTGGACCTCAGCCACACTCACATCAGCAGCCATTAGATGAAAATGAGACAACCAAAATGCGTACACACATGCACGAATACCAAGGACCGAACCTAAGGCATCAAATGCCACTCTACCAAAGCATGGAAAAGGATGCAATATGGCATACAAGCATGTAATTTCCAGCACTGAAACATGATGCTAAATGGTACCGAAACATGGAAATATGGCAACCGATGCATGAAATAAGCCCCGAAACTCAAAACTAGGCACATGAATTGAATTATAACTATGAAAAGCAAGCATTATTTGACCATGAAGCACAAAGACAGAGCCAAGGTAGTCCCAAAACATGCACATTTCTAGTTTAAAGCATGACCAAAAAATGTTAACATGATGGACTAAAATAACATGCAAATTTGGCTAGCAAGCATGGTTTACATGGCATGTATATGAAGCGTATGAGAACTCATCAAACCAGCCAAAAAAAGTGAATAAAACATGTCAAAATATGCCCAAATAACCATTGAAATGCAGTCAACATGTGCAAAAATGATGAGCTCCTTGGAAAGGGCATGCAAGGGGTTACTCAACACATATATGATGGACACTTAGCATAGCAAAACCAACTTTGGAAATTAAATATGACAGCCCTAAAACTCACCAAAAAGGGCCTGAAATTGATCAATAAAGCATACAATGAAAGGTCCTCTTGAAAGGCCTTGAGGAGGGTTGTTCCACACATGTATGAGGGACATAAAATATGGCCAAAAGGGCCTTGGACAGAGCTAAGGAAGACCTCAAAACCCTCAGAATGAGGCCTGAAACATGACTTCAAAGCATGCAAAAATGGGTCCCTTTGGAAGGCCAACAAGACCACCAAACAAGACAAGGAGATGGGGGGTCACCCCCCTCTGATTTTGGTTCTCAAAAATGCATCTAAGTCACTAAAAGTCCACTAAATTTCAGTGGCTAAGAGGCCAAACCATGGCCAATGCAAGTGCTCTAATGCATAGCCTTAATCATGAAGAGATGAAGCATGCACAGGGGGAACATGACCCCAAATAGAAAAGAGACCTTAACCAAACTTGAAGAGGAGATTAAAACAACATCCTTTTCAGTTTATGAAAAATCTCGAAAATGTTCACAAGTAAGGCTAAAATATGATGCAAAAATAGCCCTAAAAGAGAGATAGAGGGTAAGGGGAAGTAGATGACCTCAAACAGTAAAGTGACCTTAAACAAAGTTGAAGAGGAGCTCAAAATAAGACACTTTACAGTTTAGGTCGAGGCCCAGAAATTCTTGCAAATGGGGCTAAGTAATGAAGCAAAATAAGGCTAGAAAAGGGGAAATGAAGACTTACCCTTGTAGAGCCAACCTCCAGCAGCTTCTGGACCAAGTTGGTGAGTTTTCAACCTCTGCAAATGACCTCCAAGGTGCTGGAATGGATGAGGGAGGTGGTAGGCTAAGAGGTGTAGGGTAAAATAGCCAAGAATATGAGTGTTTGGAGGCTTGAAGTATAGAGATATAGGGTTGTATGTATATTTCCAGCCAAAAGCTTCTAACCCTTGCAAATGGAGGTGGAGTGTGTGTTATATAGAGGGAGAAGGGTGAGGCTTCTTGGAGAAGCCAAGAGAGGGGGTCAAGGCTTCTAAAAGAAGCTTGACCAAAAGGGTCCAGCTTCTTGAGGAAGCTAAACCAAAAGGGTCAAGCTTCCTCAAGAAGCTTGACCAAAGGGTCAAACTTCCTTTGGAAGCTAAGCAAAGGGTGCAAAACCACCTTAAATGGACCAAAAACAAGGACAAATCCTCGGACAGAGGGTCAGGTGCAAAACAGCTGGCACAGCTAGAATGCACCTGAGCGACAAGACTGGCCGACCAGGTTCAAAAGGCCAAGGTGGCCGGCCGGCCACCTCCCTTGGTCGGCCGACCAGGGGTCAAAAGGTTCAAGCAAAATTACTGGTCGGCCACCCAAGAAAGGTGGCCTCCCAGATGAGTGCAACACAGCTGTGTAGAGAAAAACCAGAAAAAGTGACCCAGGAGGGAGAAAAACCAGCTTTTTAGAGGGGTTTAAAAGGGTCAGGATGAATTACTGGTCGGCCTACCCATATTGGTGGCCGCCCAGGTGTGCACAACACAATGATGGTATGAAAAGCCAGAAATTGTGGCTCAAAAGTAAGAAAAATCAGCTTTCTGTCAGAAAAACCGGCTTTAGGAGAGAGAAAATGAGAAAACTAGTTTTTCAGGGAAAAAGGTGGCCTCCCACCATCCTACCATCTTCAAAACCATGAAAATAGGGTCCCTACCAAAAATGAACCTTAACCGATGCAAAACGAGGGTTCGGGGGCCAAAACGCGCGGTCCGGGCCCCGAAAACAGGCTGTTAAGCACCAGAGGTGGCGTACGACCATGAAGGTGGTCTCCCGGGCCACAGTGTCCCTCTAAGGAGAGAAAACAAGGTGTGTGCCAAAAATCGGAGCAATCGGAGGTAGTTAGGCGGTCCCGAACCGAGGCACACGGCCGACGGCTCCGAAAACCGGAAATTGGCCTCCAAATGGGAAAAATAGCCTACGACCACGAAACGTAGCCTACGGCCACTGAGAGATGGTCTACGAGACCTCTCCCTCCTTTCGGGAAGAGAAAATAGAGAAAATAGGACCTGATTCGCAAACCGAGGCAAAGCACAAAAGAGCCCCGAAGTCTAGAGACAAGGCTCGCAGCCAAAACTCTGAAACCTCAGAATGAGCACAATATGCAACATCACCGAGCGCTCAGTTGGTGACGTCTAAGTCTTAAGGTCGGTCAAAAATGGGGTGTCTATAGTATGCTATTTTGCTTAGATTGAAATGACTTTGACTATTGCACATATGAGCTCGTTTTTCCTTTGAGTTGCACATATTCGAAAACTCTTTTCAAGAAAGCATAAAATCAAAACAGTCTAAAGTAAGTGATGTAGTTTATACTTTTTTACTTCACATAGTAATGTTAGTATATTAATAATCAGAACATGAGCATACAATGTCTATAAAATTCACATCATGACTTAGTAGAGACTGATCTTTGATCAGGTGAGTGGGGTACTCAATTCATGACCTTTCCCCCTCATACCTAAGTTCCCGAGCCGAGACAACTTTGGTTATGACGGACAAGTAGCCTTTGGCACGAGTCTCGGATTTCCTAATTTTTCCAAAAATATTAGGTTGCAACTCTGAAATCTAGTAATGCAGTCCATTTTTCACATCTCTGATGATTAATGGATTTTCTAAGATTTGTCGAATTTGGGCTCTCATTCGTTTTTCTATTTCACATTGCACTTGTGAAACCAGATTCAGAATCACGGGAGTTTAAACTATAGGGAATCGCATCTGAGGAGACTAAACCCCTCCGAGGAGCGCGAAAAACCAGCTACAGTTACACACCTTTCCTTACACCTCTCTCATGTGGCCAACTTAATGAGTCAATTTCTCATTTAAATTTTAATGGTTTTTGGTTATTCTTTTTCTAATGTGAAGATTTCATTACAGAATCTAAACCCACCATAATCTACCTCAATTGAGGATTGGTACCCACTTTAATATTGTATTAAAGTCACCAAAAAAATATTATTTTCCAACAATCCCCTACATGAATAAAAATTGACCGAATAACAACAAATGGATAACGCTTAACAACAAAGACTCAGAGAGAGAGTGCAACGGAATAACCCCTGTATCCGAAAATGTAGTATTTGGCTTTGAACCCCTCCTAGTGAAGCTTATCGGATTTACTGGCTACCCAATGAACATGAAGTGTTGAACTGTTCTGCCGTTTATGTAAACCAAGACAACAGACCTCACACAGGTATTACTCCAACCATAGTTTTGTTCTCAGTATTGTGTCTGATTTGGCCTTGGAACACTAGCTTGATTCAGTGAGTGGTTTAAAGAATTCGGCCTTGTCAATTCTTATAGAAGCGACCCCACTTCACACTCACATAGGTGACTCTACTTGTGTATCCTGCTATACTCAACATACCAAAGTCATTAAAAGCTCAGCTTAACCTCTGTACTTGATAAAATGAATGGCTAGAGATTTTAACCTCCTCAGTGACATACCATCGTCACACGCAATTAGGTTGTCCCATTGAACCTAGATCTTGGAATCTCCAGTCAACTAGGTTGGGTTTCCATTTCGGAAGCATCTTACACTAAAGGCCTTAAACCCATTCCTTCTGAAAACTTCTTTACTAACAATCAATTTAACCCTTTGGTTAGCAGATCCACAATGTTGTCCTTAGACTTCACATAATCTAAAGTGACAACTCCGTTAGAGAATAGTTGTCGTACGGAATTATGTTTACGACGGATATGTCTAGACTTTCCATTATACATATTACTCTATGCCCGTCTAATAGCCTATTGGCTGTCACAATGAAGATAGATGGCTGGCACAGGTTACGACCAACGTGAAATATCTTTAACGAAATGACGAAGCTATTCTACCTCTTCTGTTGCTTTATCCAACACTATAAACTCCGATTCCATCATTGATCGTGAGATACACGTCTGCTTGGAAGATTTTCAAGACACGGCTGCCCCTTAAAGGATGAACACATAACCACTAGTTGATTTCAAATCCCTAACAGCTAATATCCAATTCGCATCGCTATAGTCTTCTATTACTGCTGGATATTTGGTGTAATGTAGCCCATAATCCTGGGTCGAACAGAAATACCTCAACACCCGAACGATACCTTCTAGTGAGTGGCATTAGAATTGCTCGTGTATCTATTAAGCCTACTAACAGAGTAGGCTATATCCGGCCTTGTACAACTCATCAAATACTTCAAACTCCCAACGACCCGAGAATATTCTAGTTGAGAGACACTCTTACCATTATTCTTGGTCAAGTGTAAACTCAATGGTGTTCTCAACACACTTGTATCAGATTTACTAAATTTCTCAAGTATCTTCTCAACATAATGAGATTGAGAAAGTACAATACCATCAGATGTTTTGGTAATCTTAACACCCATAATTACATCTGCAAGACCCATATCTTTCATGTTAAATTTAGAGTTTAACAATCTCTTGGTAGTTCTAATCATCTCATCATTACTACCAACAATGAGTATGCCATCAATGTATAGACACAAAATGACATAACCTTTGTTAGTATCTTTGTCATATACGCATTTGTCACACTCATTGATTTTGAACCCATTCGACAACATAGCATTGCCAAACTTCTCATGTCGTTGCTTAGGAGTTTGCTTCAAACCATATAATGATTTGACAAGCTTACAGACTTTCTTATTTTGTCCTAGAGCTGAAAACCCCTCGAGTTGCTCCATGTAGATTTCTTCATCTAAATCTCCATTTAAGAAAGTTGTCTTTACATCCATTTGATGTATCTCCAGACCATGTAGAACTGCTATCACAATCACCATGCGAATAGATGTAATCCTTGTCATAGGTGAATACATATCAAAGTAATCCAAGCATTCTCACTACCTGTATCCTTTGATAACTAGCCTAGCTTTATACTTATCAATTAATCCATTCGCTTTCATCTTTCTTCTAAAGATCCACTTACTCCCCAAGGCCTTACTGCCTAGGGGTAAATCAACTAACTTCCATGTATGGTTCTGTAAGATGGAGTCAATCTTACTCTTAATTGCTTCTTTCCACAAAGGACTTTCAGGTGAAGTCACAGTTTCATGGAAAGTTAAGAAGTCCGGACCAAAGGACTTTGAGGTCCTAGCCCTTTTACTCATTCTTGGCTTATCTACTTCCTCAACTTGATCATCGACTTGATCATCTGTGTGATCATTGTCACCTTCAACCTTTTTTATGGAACTCATAATCCATTTTTGGAGACGACAAGGAAATACATCTTCAAAGAAAGATGCATTTCTTGATTCTATGATAGTATTTTTGTGTATATCTAAAAATAACAGACTTATACACAAGAAATTGATATGCACAGCTATTGTGTGCGTAGCCAATGAATATACAATCCACTGACTTCGGGCCTATCCGAACCCGCTTCGGTGTCGGCACCGCCACTTTTGCAAGACACCTCCACATTTGTAAGTATTTATATGAAAGCCTGTGGCCTTTCCATAAATCATATGGAGTATTGTTCACTTTCTTACGAGGTATTCTATTAAGAATGTAATTTGCGAAGAGAATTGTTTCCCCCCACAAGTTCTATGGCAACCCAAAACTTATTAACATTGCATTCATCATTTTCTTTAACTTTTATTTTCCCGGTCAACAACACCATTTGACTGAGGGGAGTAAGGCGTTGTGGCTTGGTGAATAATCCCAAATTGAGCACAAAGCTCAGCAAACGGAGATTCATACTCACTACCACGATCATTTCTCAAAGTTGTAATCTTTCGGCTTAGTTGATTCTCAACTTTATTTTTGAAAAGAATAAATTTATCAATCGTCTCATCTTTGCTTTTAAGAAAATATACATAACAATATTTAATGCAATCATCAACAAAAGTGATGAAGAACTTGTTGCCCCTACGTGATTGTACGATTTTCAAGTCACGTACATCACTATGCAATAAATCTAAAGGTTCAGTACTTCTTTCAATAGAATGAAAAGAAGTCATTGTCAATTTTGCTTCTACACAAGTTTCACACTTGTGATTTGGATTAATTTTGAAAGATGGTATGTGATCTAACTTGATTAATCTATGTAAAGAGTCAAAATTTACATGACCTAGTCTACCATGCCATAAATTAGGGGACTCAAGCATATAAGCAAAAGAAGAAGTTCTTTCATTAATTTTAGGGATAAGAGTCGTTACATTGAGCTTAAACATACCGCTCGACATATACCCCTTCCCCACATAGACCCTGCTCTTGGTCAACATGACCTCATTAGACTCAACACCACGTGAAAGCCATGCTTACTTAAGAGCGACCCCGAGACAAAGTTCTTACAAATGTCCAGCACATATAGGACATCGTTCACAATTAGCTATTTTCCTGAAATCATCTTTAGGACCACCTTGCCTTTACCCTCAACAGTTGTGGTCACATAATTCTCTATGAACAACTTTTTATCGTTTGAAACCAGTTCAAAAGTTGTGAACATCTTCTTCTTAGCACAGATGTGGCGAGTGGCCCTAGTGTCCACCCACCATTCCTTCGGGTTAGACCCCACCATGTTCACTTCAGAGAGGACAACTAACAGATGCATATCGTCCACATTTTGTGATAGATCCTCCATTTCAGCTGTGTGAGCCCGACTTCTGTTTTGTGGAGTGTTCTTTTTGTAGGGTTTCTTCTTCTTGTGATAATTAACCGCCCGATGCCCATCCCTTCCACAATTGAAGCACTTTCCATTGAACTTAAAAGTAGGTTTCTGCGACTTGTAGACTGGCTTTTTGGAGACACCGCCTCTAGCCCCTAACTTCGAGCTTTTGCCTATTGGTTGCTTCTTCTTCAACCCCGAGGATTGGCCATGCTCAACCACATTTGCTTTTATAGAGGAGGTATTTCCTCATTTGTTCTTGTTGTCTTCCTCAATATGGAGCCTGACAACGAGTTATTCGACTGTCATCTGCTTCACTTGTGCTTCAAGTAGTTCTTGAAATCTTTCCAACCGATAGACAACTTCTCAATCAAAGCAACTACCTGGAATGATTCACTCAGAAACATTCCCTCTACGTGTATCTCATGCAGAATCACTTGGAAATCTTGGACTTGACTAATGACTATTTTTGAGTCCACCATTTTGAAGTCCAGAAATCAGCCAACGACATATTTCTGTGCCCCAGCATTCTCAGTTTTTTACTTCTTGTCCAAAGCATCCCACAGCTCCTTTGCCGACTTCTTGGCATAAAACACATTGAATAGTGGGTCTACCAAGTGTAGACACCCCATTTTTGACCGACCTTAAGACTCAGACGTCACCGATTGAGCGCTCGGTGATAGTGCATATTGTGCTCGTTCTGAGGTTTTAGAGTCTCGGCTGCGAGCCTTGCCTCCAAACTTCGGGGCTCTTTTGTGCTTTGCCTCGGTTTGCAAACTGTAACAAGCCCGTGGGGGACCTCGCTACAGCTCGGACTCGATTTGTGTCACGGTTCTTAATCTTGAACCAAAGAGTCCAAATCCGGCAAATCGTTTTGGAAAACAGATTTTTGAAAGAAGTGCCAAACATGGCTTTCTTGCCAGATACAGAGTCGCCACCTAAATATTTTTTAATGGGAAATTTAGGACACCCTGACTCGGTGCCAAAGGCCACGTGTCCGTCATCACCAAAGTTGCCTCGGCTCGGGAACTTGGGTACGATTGGGGAAGGTCACTTCGTGAGCACCCCCGCTCACCCGGTCAAAGACCGGCCTCTACTAACCATGATATCTGTTTTTGAAAACATTGTATGTTCTTATTCCGGTTATTAGCCTAGGTTACTATGTGATGCGCACAGCAAATAAGTATAGACTGGGCCGCCTGAATTGGAACAAAACATTTCATGTTTGTTTGTTTGAAAATGGTTTGATGGTGCTACCCGCAGGTAGGCTAAGACGTGGATTTGCCACCCGCAGGTGGGCTTAGAAAACATGATTTTGCCACTATCTAGTGGGCTTAAAACAACATTTGATGAATTGTCCAATCCAAGTAACTCAGCCTCCACCCACAGGCATTCAAGCCAGTTATATCACATAAGCATATAGCCTCATGGTAAGCATGCTATTCATGGCAACACTCACACGTATGCAAGGATGCTAAAGCATAAAACTCACCGAGTACTCCAAGCCAAAACAGAAAACCGATTAGAAATCATGCATGATCCTAGATACACAGAATTGCCTAATGCAACACATGCAAAGATGCAAACTATAGCAGGCTCGGCTATTCTAAACATGGCATATGGAATGCTACAGCTAACACGTATTCAATTTGGAATTGAAATACAAATGCAGTTTGTATGATGCGCCGAGCCCGGTGCGTGCAAGACAGATGAATGATGCAAACATGCTGTCATACTGTATGCTAATCGAAATATGCCCTAATCTAACCATCATAAGCGGGTAAATAAAAGGGAAGAAAGACGTGGGGTTGGAAGACATACATCACACTCACCCACACTTATTACAATTATGCCCTCGCGCAGTGGGTCCGAATAAATAATACAGTCCGAATAATACAGTCCAAATAATATACAAATCCCTAATTAATTAACAAATTAACTAAGAAAGACTGTAAACTGGCATGCAAGCCAGGGATTGCCTTGATTCTGCTCCGGATGATGGAATGATGCATGTTTGGGCTGCTTTGCGCGGAAATCCACTGGGATGCTCCAATTAGCCTCTGTTTGCAATGTTTCTCGAAATGCGTGCCAGACTCCGAAAAGTTGCTGATTCTTCATTTTGCTGCAACAGAGAGCAGGAAAGGGGCATAGCAATGTATTTCACAAATATATGCATGCCTCGATCCTCGTACCACCAATCACGCATCTCGATACATGATGGCCGAGGAGCCGAATTGCACAACTCAATATAAAATGAATGCATATGAATGCTACAACAAAACCTAACTCCATCATGGGTAATCCGGAGTGTCAGTGACTTGGGAATTGAGACTCGTTCCGTCACTCGGAGTACGGAACGTGCCTCGTTTCCCGTGCCCGGGCTAACTCCTATCCCGAACACAATGCAATATGCATGATATGCATGAATGCAACTAAAATACAATCCTAGCATGCACAATGCTATGAAAATAAGATGCCTCGAAATGCGTGCACACGGGCACGCAAACCGAGACGATGATCCTAAGGCATGAAATGGCATACGCAATGCCAATTGGACTTACACTAACACGAGTGGACCTCAGCCACACTCACATAAGAGGCCGGCGGATGAAAATGAAGCGCCTCGAAATGCGTGCACACGGGCGCGCAAACCGAGGCGATGACATAAAGGCATGAAACGGCCTTAAAATGATATACAATGAGACTAAAATGAGATGTCTCGAAATGCATGCCCACGGGCACGCAAACCGAGAAAATGGCATACGGAATGCACCAGGACTAAATGAGATATGCGATGCAATATGGGCTTACACCAACATGAGAGAGCCTCAACCATACTCACACGGGAGGCCGATAGATGAAAATTGAGATGCCTCGAAATGCGTGCACACGGGCACGCAAACCGAGGCAATGGCATACGCAATGCGATGAGACTAAAATGACATACAGAATGGAAAATGGACTTACACTAACATGAGTGAGCTTCAGCCACACTCACATAAGAGGCCGATGGATGAAAATGAGGTGCCTCGAAATGCGTGCACACGGGCACGCAAACCGAGGCAATGGCCTACGGAATGCAATGGCATGGAATATGATATGTAAACATGCAAATGGAATTTCAGCACTGAAATATGGGGGAAAACAGTCCCGAAAGATGGCGAAATGACACCAAATGCGAGGAATGGTCCCGAAACATGAATTTTGGCACCCGAAATGGCCTATAGCTACACCGAACATGCACAATATGGACATGGAATGAAAATACAGTAGCAAGACAGCCCAAGAAAGAATTCTTCAGTCATAAAAAGGGCTAAACAGCAAGCACACATAGGATTAGGCAAGTATGCAAAAATGGCTCCGCAAGAGGGGTATTGAAGCAAGTGATACATACGATGCTCAAAAAGCAAAATACCCTTCTACAACACTAATGAGGGACTAAAAATATGAACATTTACAGTAGATGACATCCCCCAAATCAGTATGCAAACATGCCAAAAATGCCATGCAAGATGAGGCTCAAAAGAGGCTATATCATGAGGTAGGCCAAACATTCATCAAACAAGAAAAGATCCTTCATGAAATATGCCAAGAAGGTCAAAATATGACCATTTCCAGTTCTGATGATGGCCGAAAACAGAAGCTAGATAAGCTTAAAAAAGCATGCCAAAATGGGGGTCAAAGAGGGGTATAATGACAAGTATAACAAGGAGACCCCCAACAAGGTTGATCCCTTCTACAATGTTGTATAGGGACACAAAATAAGCTTACTCACAGTTCATGACATGCTCCAAAACAATTTAAATATAGGCCAAACAAATCATGCAAATTTACGGTAAATAAGAGGAATTGTGAAGCAAGTGCAAGATAGGGGGCCCAAACAGGGTTGAGCCCTTCTTCAATGTTGAAGAGGGGCTCAAAATAGGCCCTCTTAAAGTCTACATTATGCTCGAAAACAGATCACTCATAGGCTATAAATTTCATGCAAAATATTGGCATATAAGATGATATTGAAGCAAGTGCCAAATGGAGGGCTCAAACAGGGTTGAGCCCTTAAACAAACATGAAGATAGGCTCAAAAGAGTGACCTTTTCAGTTAGCGTCAGAGCCTAAAACAGTAAGAAAATAGGCTTAATAAATGAGGCAAGAAAATGCTACAAAAGAGGGAAATGGAAGCTTACCCTTGTAGACAAGTCTTGGCTGCCTCTTGGCTTGAGGGATGTTGCTTCTAAGCCTCTAAAAATCCCCCCTTGCTGCTGGAAATGGAGTGGTGGTGGTGGTGCTTGATGATGATGAAGAAATGGAACCAAACTTGAGAGAAATGAGAGAGATAGAGATGGATAGGTGTATGTGAGCTTGAGAGCAATTTTCTAACCCTTTCTCTTGAGTTGGGAGGCCAACTATATGGGCAAGAATGGGGGAAAAATGAGGAGGAAAAGAAGGGAGCTAACTTCCTCCAAGCTTCCCTCCAAAAATATCCCCCCCGGATACAGATCTTTTTGGGAAAAAAGGGGCACAGCTGTAAAGTACACAGCATGGGGATCATGGCCGGCCATGTATCTTTGCTGAAGGTGGCCGGCCGGCCACCCCCTATGGCCGGCCGGCCAAGGGTCAAAATGGGCCAAATGAATTAGTGGCCGGCCACCAGGTATTGGTGTCCTCCCAGGTCTTCTCAACACAACCATGTGGTTCAAATGTGGCAACTCTAAAACAGGAGAGAGAATAGGCCAATTTAAAGAGGGGTTCAAAAGGGTCAATAACAATTACTGGCCGGCCATGTGTTTTTAGGATCCTCCCATGTGTGTACAACACAAATATGTGGTTTTGGCTCGAAGAAAATGCTCCTAGGGTGGTCAACATTAGCCCGGAAGTGAGAAAAACGGGCGTCGGAGGGCGTCGGAGGAGCATAACTGGTTGTTGAGACAATTGCTGGCCTCCCACCCTCCAGTGATCTTCCTGGTGATAAAACAGAGGTACCTGCCAAAAATGAACAAAAACCGATGCAAAACGAATGCTCGGGGGCCAAAACGCGCAGTTCGGGATCCCGAAAATAGGTCGTTAAGCACCGAAAGTGGCATTCGGCCACGAAGTGGGTATCTAAGACCCCAGTGTCCCTCGAAAGGGAGTAAATGAGATGCATGCCAAAAACCGGAGGAATCGGAGATGGTTGGGTGGTCCCGAACCGAGGCACACGGCCTGACGGCTCCGAAAACCGGGAACCGGGCTCCGAAATGGGCAAAATGGCCTACGGCCACGAAATGTAGCCCACGACCACTAAGAGATGGTCTACGGGACCTCTCCCTCCCCTCAGGAAAGAAAACAGAGAAAATCGAGTCTGGTTCGCAAACCGAGGCAAGGCACAGAAGAGGGTTCGGAAGTCCGGAGGCAGGGCTCACGGCCGCGACTCTGAGACTTCTGAACGAGCACAATATGCAACATCACCGAGCGCTCAATCGGTGACGTCTGAGTCTTAAGGTCGGTCAAAAATGGGGTGTCTACACAAACCAGGTCCTATTTTCTCTGTTTTCTCTTCCCGAAGGGAGGGAGAGGTCTCGTAGACCATCTCTCAGTGGCCGTAGGCTACGTTTCGTGGTGGTAGGCCATTTTGCCCGTTTGGAGACCAGTTTCCGATTTTTGGAGCCGTCGGCCGTGTGCCTCGGTTCGGGACCGCCTAACTACCTCCGTTTGCTCCGGTTTTTGGCACACACCTTGTTTCCTCTCCTTAGAGTGACACTGTGGCCCGGGAGACCACCTTCGTGGTCGTACGTCACCTTCGGTGCTTCACAGCCTGTTTTCGGGGCCCCGGGCCGCGCGTTTTGGCCCCTGAACCCTCGTTTTGCATCGGTTAGGGTTCATTTTTTGTATGGACCCTATTTTCATTGTTTGGAAGGTGGTACTATAGTGGGAGACCAACAATTCTTTTGGAGACCATTTTGTCTCTCCTCCAGCCGATTTTCTTGACAGAAAGCTGGTTTTCCTCACTTTTGAGCCACAATTCAGGTCTCCCATCCCACCATTGTGTTGTGCTCATCTGGGAGGCCACCAATATGGGTAGGCTGACCAGTATTTCTTCTTGACCCTTTTGAACCTTGCTAGAAAGCTAATTTTTCTCTCTTCTGGGTCATATTTTCTGGTTTTCCACCATACAGCTGTATTCTACTCATCTAGGAGGCCACCTTTCTAGTATGGCCGACCAGCATTTCTCTTTGACCTTTTTGAACCCTGGTCGGCCGACCAGGGCAAGTGGTCGGCCGACCACTTGAACTGGTCGGCCTACCTTCTGCTTTTTGCCCTTCCAAAATGCAACACAGCTGTGCCAGCTGGGGGCCATTTGGGCCATCCTTCATACACGTGTATGGAGGATATTTGAAGCTTCCAAGAGAAGCTTTGGCCTCTCTTCTCTATAAGAGAGGCCCTCCTCTTCCATTACAAAGGTTGAACCTTTTGGTTAAGGCTTATACACCTCTCTCTCTATATCTCTACACTTGAGCTCCAAAAACCCTAATATTCTTGCACCATTTGCACTACACCTCATAGCCTACTACCCCCACCATCCATCCAAGCAACTTGGAGCTGATTTTCAGAGGTTGAAGAACTCCTTTCTTGGTCTAGAAGTTGCTGGAAATCTGCTCTTCAAGGGTAAGTCTCTATTTCCCCTTTTTCTTTCATTATTTTGCTCCATTGTTCAGCCTTATTTGCAAGCATTTCTGGACTTCGACATAAACTGAAAAAAAGTTTTCTTTTGAGCTCCTCTTGAAGTTTGATTAAGGACACTTTTCTGTTTGAGGTCATCTACCTCCTTGTATGCTCCATCCCTCTTTGTAGGCTTATTTTGCTTCATATCTTAGCCCAACTTGTGAGCATTTTCGAGATTTGTCATAAACTAAAAAGTATCTTATTTTGATCCCCTCTTGAAGTTTGTTTAAGGAAATTTTTATTTTTGGGGTCATCTACCCCTTGTATGCTTGTTTGCATCGTGTTTTGAGCCTTACATCTAGGCCTTTGTTTCATGCTTTGTTTGGCCTTCTAGCCACTGAAATCTAGTGGATTTTTAGTGGCTAGCATACTGTTTTGAGAGCCAAAATCAGAGGGGGGTGACCCCCTCTCTTCTTGTTTTGTTTGTTGGTCCTTTTGGCCTTTCAAAGGGGCTCCTACTTGCATGTTGTGAAGCCACATTTCAAGCCCTATTTGGTGAGTTTTAAGGTCTGCCTTGACTCTGTCCAGAGCCCTTTTGGCCATATTTTGTGTGTTTGATGCATGTGTAGAACAATCCCATTCAAGGCCTTTCAAAGTGACCTTTCATTACATGGTTCATTGACCCATTTTAGGCCCCTTTTGGTGGGTTTTAGGACCCTCAGAACCTATGTGCAGAGGTTGTTTTACCATCTTGCATGTCTATCTTATATGTGTAGAACAACCCTCTTATTGGCCTTTCAAAGGAGCCCATCATTCTTGCATGCATTGACTGAGTTTCAGTGGTTATTTGGGCATATTTTGGCATGCCTTGCTTCTGTTTTTGGTTGGTTTGGTGAGCCCTCATGTGCTTCATATATGTGTAGTGTAAATCATGGTTCACTAGCTTTTTCGCATGCTTTGTTGACCCTTGATTTTAGCTCTTTTTGGCCTTCCCTTAAACTGATATTATGCTTATTTTGGACTGCCCTAGCTCTGTTTTTGGGTCTCATGGTTGAATGATGTTGGTTTTGCATGCTTGTAGTTCAATACCCATGCTTAACTTTGAGTTTTGGGGTCCATTACATGCATATACTGAGGTATTTCCTTGTTTTGGGTCCATTATACATCATATTTCAGAGCATATTTGAATGCCATATTGCCATGTTTTGTACTCTTTAAATGCATTTGAGAGTCGGGCTTGTATGCCTCATTTACCGACCATTGAATGAGCTCCATTTCGTTGCATTCCGAGCCATCATTTTAGGCCATTTTCCCACTGTTTCAGACCTGCCTAGGGTCTGTTTGGGGTTGGTTTTGCCTTCGGTGCATTGGTTTGGGTACCTCTAGTGTAACGCACTTCACTAGTTTCGGTACCCGGGCACCCTAGCTTGCATTGTGTGCCATGTTTACATGTTTCGGGACCATATTTTTTGCCATTTCAGAGCTGTATCATGTCCCATTCTATGCTATGTTTCATCCTTTGCCATGCTTAGTTAGAGTTGCATGTTATGCCTTAGGATCGGCCCTTTGCATCCATGCATGTTTGCATGTGTTTCGGTTGTCTCATTTTCATCATATGGCCACTGATGTGAGTGTGGCTGAGGTCCACTCATATTGGTGTAAGTCCATCGTGCATTATGTATGCCATTTTAGTCCATAGCGTTGCGTATGCTAGGTTGCATGTTAGAGCATTGTGTATGCCATGTCATATCACGCGCATTATGTATGTCATTTTAGTCCACAGCATTGCGTATGCTAGGTTGCATGTTAGAATTGCATTCATGCATATCATGCATATTGCATTGTGTTTGGAGTAGGGTTTAGTTCAAACACGGGAAACGAGGGACGCTTCGTACTCCAAGTAACGGAATGTGTCTCAATTCCCGGTCGCTGACACTCCGGATTACCCATGATAAAGTCTAGGCCTTGTTGTGTTGTCATGTGCATTCATTTCACATCGAGTCGTGCAATTCGACTCCTCGGCCATCATGCATCGAGATGCGTGATTGGTGGCACGAGGATCGAGGTGTGCATACATATATGAAAATACTTTGCCATGCCCCTTTCTTGCTCTCTATTGCAGCAAACTAGAAATCAGCAGCTTTCTAGAGCTTTGCACGGCATTCCGGGATCAATTGCAAATAGAGGCAAATCGGGGCATCGCGAGAGATTTTCCGATGAAGTGACTCGAGCATGCATCTTCATCATTCGGAATAGAGCTGAGGCGGTCCATGGATTTGCATGCTAATTTATTTGCTTTCCTAGTTAATTTGTTAATTAATTAGGGTTTTGTAATATTTAATTATTTATTCAGACTGTAATTATTTATTCGGACTGTATTATTTATTCGGACCCTCTGAGCGAGGGCAATTGTGTAATAAGTGTGCATGTGTGTGATCTATGTCTTCCAACCCCACGTCTTTCTCCCTTTTATTTATCAGCTTATGATGGTTAGATTAGGGCATGTTTCAATTAGCATACTTATGTTTGCATGTTTGCATCATTCATTTGTATTGCATGCACCGGGCTCGGCGCATCATACTAACTGCATCGTATCTCAATTCCAAGTTGAATACGTGTTAGCTGTAGCATCTCATATGCCATTCTTAGAATAGCCGAGCCTATTATAGTTGCATTTTTGCATGTGTTGCATTAGGCATTTTTGTATAGTTAGGATCATGCATTGATTTCTAACATAGCTTCTATTTTGGCTTGGAGTACTAGGTAAGCTTTTATGCTTTAGCATCCTTGCATGTGTGTAAGTGACTGCCATGATAGCATGCTTACCATGAGGCTAACTGCTTATGTGATATATCTGCCTGAATGCCTGTGGGTGGAGGTTGGATTATCTGAATTGGAACAATTCATTGATTGTGAGTTTTAAGCCCACTAGATAGTGGCAAATCACCATATTTGCTAAGCCCACCTGAGGGTGGCAAATCCACATTTTAGCCTACTTACGAGTAGCAAACCGTTTTCAAAACAAACATGAGATGTTTCGTTCCAATTCAGGCGATCCAGTCTATACTTGTATGTTGTGTGCATCACATAGTAAATCTAGGCTAATAACCGGAATAAGAGCACATAATGTTTTCAAAACTCGATATCATGGCTAGTAGAGGCCGATCTTTGATCGGGCGAGCGAGGGTGCTCACGAAGTGACCTTCTCCAATCGTACCCAAGTTCCCGAGCCGAGGCAACTTTGGTGATGACGGACACGTGGCCTTAGGCAACGAGTCAGGGTTTCCTAAATTCCCCCAAAATAAATATTTAGGTGGCGACTCTGTATCTGGCAAAGCAGTCCATGTTTGGCACTTCTTTCAAAAAAATCTGTTTTCAAAACGATTTGTCGGATTTGGACTCTTTGATGATTCATCGGTCTTGCATTGCACTCTGCGAGATTAGATACAGGACCGTGACATTGAGTCCTGAACTGTAGTGAGCCGAATGAACAAAACGGGATTCCCTCCCGGGACGTTCGGGGACGTCTACAGTTTCTGGCGACTCTGTTGGGGAGTTAGAGAACTTGACTCGAACTCATGATATCTGGTTTTGACTACACTTATGTGTTTCTTTGCATTGCATTTGCATTGGTGCGCCTAGGACACCGTGTTTGCCGTATGCTATTCCTGAACGGTTTGCCGGAGGCTCGCTTTGAGAATCGTGCCATAAGGCTGACCGGTTGCGGGCTCTGCCACGACCGGAACACAAACCCCAGTTTTATCGGGGCACCCTCTTTGACCATTCGACCTAGTGCATATTCGGAATCCATAGTGACCATTCCAAGCTAGGACAGGTTGCTTACCCGATTATAGGTTGTTTGAAACCGCTGCGTGCGTAGTGAAACCCTAGTTCCTGACAAAATAGGACAAGGAAACCTTACCCCAACATAGGGGTGTTTTTTTTGGCTTTCACTTGTTTGTTATGTGCTTTTAGAGTGCGTCTCTACAGGAATGCATGTATCAGTTTACAAGTTTGGGCATCAGGCCTGCGGGCACCAGTTCAGTTTTTGCGGAATCAGTTATCTGCAGGTATCTGATTCAGTTTTGGGGAGCACTGATTTGGGAACAATGATCAGTGTCTGAGAACAGTGTATTTTAGCTTATCAACTGCGTGTTGATTATACCCGACTGTGTGTTGTGTTTATTTACGTTGTTATGCTGTCCATTTATCTGGTTGTGTATTTCCTTATTATTGCTTTATTTATCTTTTTGCTAGGTAGCTTAGCACAATTGCTTCAGACTAAGCAGATATTCCCCAAGCACTCTAGACAAGAGGTCGCCGACTCCATCGATCTGAGGATCTGGTCGACGGACAACCAGTGTATTATTCCCTACCCCCGGTTATCAGACGGAGGTCGAGAAAACGCAGTGTATCCGAGCAGAGGTTGCCAGAGCAGTGGATTACCCCATCAGTGGACAGTCGGGCTAAGATCCCAATTGTTGCCATAGAGATAGACCTACCAGTAATTCAAACAGATCAGGACAGTATGACAAGAATGACAGGAGTTGAGAAAATGATGTGTCAGATGTAGGAGACCATGAGAGCCATGCAGCAGGACGCTGTTCGTCGCTATGAGTTTGCCAAACAACAGGCCGAGATCATGGCCCAACAGGCAGAGTTAATTGCCAGGTTGCAACAACAAGTTGGGGCATCTGCTTCACACCCAGCTCCTCCCCCACCAGGAGTTCCACTGCTCGGGGAGGCACCAAAAGTCCAGGCAGATACGGACATCCCAACGGGGCCGCCTCCGCCCCCGATTCTACCACAACTATCTAAGGCACCTACGCCTGTCAATCAACCGGACTCTCCCTTTGAGTTCGAGGTGGACCATACAGCATTAAAGTTGAGCAAACTCGAGAAGTTGTTTAAGAAATCGCAGGGGGTAAAGTCCATCCCAGACATCGAGGACGGATATACCGATGTGGCTGTAACGCTGCCAGATAGATTCAAAATGCCACAAATCGACTGCTTCGACGGATCTGACGATCCCATGGTCCATCTTCGGTTGTTCTCAGATATACTGCGACCGATGGGCCTCACCAGACCGCAGAAGCTTTCACTATTCGGCCGAACCTTGTCAGGTGTGGCCGCTATCTGGTACGCTGTAGACGTCCCCGAACGCCCCGGGAGGGAATGTGAGTCCCCCCGTTCTATTCGATATTGGGCTCACTACAGTTCAGGACTCAAATGTCACGGTTCTTAATCTGAACCAAAGAGTCCAAATCCGGCAAATCGTTTTGAGAAAACAGATTTTGAAAGAAGTGCCAAACATGGACTGCTTTGCCAGATACAGAGTCGCCACCTAAATATTTTATTTTTGGGAAATTTAGGAAACCCCGACTCGTTTGCCTAAGGCCACGTGTCCGTCATCACCAAAGTTGCCTCTGCTCGGGAACTTGGGTACGATTGGGGAAGGTCGCTTCGTGAGCACCCCCGCTCGCCCAATCAAAGATCGGCCTCTACTAACCATGATATCTAGTTTTGAAAACATTATGCGTTCTTATTCTGGTTATTAGCCTAGATTTACTATGTGATGCGCACAGCATACAAGTATAGACCGGGTCGCCTGAATTGGAACAAAACATTTCATGTTTGTTTTTGAAAGATGGTTTGCTACTCGCAAGTAGGCTTAAAATGCAGATTTTGCCACCCTCGGGTGGGCTTAGAAAACATGGTTTTGCCACTATCTAGTGGGCTTAAAACTCACAATTGATGATTTGTCCCAATCCAAATAACCCAACCTTCACCCACAGGCATTCAGGCAGTTATATCACATAAGCAAATAGCCTCATGGTAAGCATGCTATCATGGCAGTCACTCACACACATGCAAGGATGCTAAAGCATAAAACTTACCGAGTACTCCAAGCCAAAACAGAAGCTAATTAGAAATCATGCATGATCCTAACTATACAGAGATGCCTAACGCAACACATGCAAAAATGCAACTATAGCAGGCTCGGCTATTCTAAACATGGCATATGGAATGCTACAGCTAACATGTATTCAACTCGGAATTGAAATACAAATGCAGTTAGTATGATGCGCCGAGCCCGGTGCATGCAAAACAGATGAATGAATGCAAACATGCTATCATACTGTATGCTAATTGAAACATGCCCTAATCTAACCATCATAAGCTGGTAAATAAAAGGGAAAGAAAACGTGGGGTTGGAAGACATACATCACACGCACGCACACTTATTACAGTTGTGCCCTCACTCGGAGGTCCGAAAGAATAATATAGTCCGAATAAATATAGTCCGAATAAATACAAAACCCTAATTAATTGACAAATTAAATTAGGAAAGCTGTAAATTGGCATGCAAGCCAGGGACTGCCTCGACTCTATTCCGGATGATGGATGATGCATGTTTGAACTGCTTTGCGCGGAAATCCACTGCGATGCCCCAATTAGCCTCTGTTTTTACAATCAATGCCGGAATGTGGTGCAAGGCTTTTGAAAGCTGCTGATTTCTGATTTGCTGCAACAGAGAGCAGAAAAGGGGCATGACAATGTATTTTTACATATGTATGCATGTCTCGATCCTCGTGCCACCAATCACACATCTCAATGCATGATGGCCAAGGAGTCGAATTGCACAACTCAATATGATGAATGCACATGAAAACACAACAAGACCAACTCTATCATGGATAATCCGGAGTGTCGGTGATTGGGAATTAAGACATGTTCCGTCACTCGGAGTACGAAACGTACCTCGTTTCCCTGCTCGGGCTAACTCCTTCCCAAACACAATGCAATATGCATGACATGCATGAATGCAACTAAGATACAACCTAACATCCACAATGCTATGAAATGGCATACACGATGCACGAGGTAACATGGCATACACAATGCGCTAACATACAACTTAGCATACACAACGCTATGAAATGAAATGGCATACACAATGCATAATGGACTTACACCAACACAAGTGGACCTCAGCCACACTCACATAGGAGGCCATTAGGATGGAAATGAGACACTCGAGATGCGTGCACACATGCACGCAAACCGAGGACCGAACCTAAGGCACGAATGCCACTCTACCAAAACATGGCAAGGTATGGAACATGATATGCAAACAAGCAAATTTCAGCGCTTAAACATGAAGCTAAACAGCCCCGAAACATGGCAATATGGCACCCGATGCATGAGATGAAACCCGAAACTCAAAATTAGGCACATGGAATGACTTATAGCTATACGAAGCATGCATTATTTGAAAATGAAGCATGAAGACAGAGTCAAGGCAGTCCCAAAACATGAACTTTTCTAGTTCAAAGTGTGGCCAAAAGTGCTAGCAAGATGGCTTAAATTAGCATGCAAATTTGACCAACAAACATGGTTTACATGGAAAGTATATGAAGCACATGGAATCTCACCATACCAGAAAAAATCAGTGAACTAAACATGCCAAAATATGCCCAAATAACCATGGAAATGCAGCCAACACATGCACAAATGAGGGGCTCCTTTAGAGGGCATACAAAGGGATTCTTAAGCATATACAAGATGGACATGTGGCAGCTCCAAAAAAACTATGGAAATCAAATATGGTAGTCTCAAAACTCACCAAATTGGCCCCAAAATGTGACTAAGAAGCATGCAAGATGGGGTCGCTTTGGAAGGCCAAAATGTCCACCAAACAAGTCAAGGTGAGAGGGGGTCACCCCCCTCTAATTTGGAGGCTCAAAACAGCAGTCAAGCCACTGAAAATCCACTGGATTTCAGTGGCTAGAAGGCCAAATGAAGCATGCAACAAGGGCTAGGATGCAAAGCTCAAAATAGGAGGCAACCAAGCATACAAGATAACATATGACCTCAAAAAAAAATGGAACCTTAATAAAATGTGAAGATGATGTCAAAACAAGTCTTTTTTCAGTTTACAAAAAGTCTCAAAAATGAACGCAAATAAGGCTAAAGCAACATGCAAGAGAAGGCCCTAAAAGAGAGAATAGAGGAAAGGGGCAGCAGCTAGTCCCAAATGGCCAAGATCCCTTCAACAAAGTTGAACAGGGGCTCAAAACATAGCACTTTACAGTTTACATCAAGCCACGAAAATAAACACAAGTGAGGCTAAACTATCATGCAAGAAAAAGGCCAAAAGAGGGATAAAGAAGCAAGTGATAGCTTCTGGACTCAAACAAAGGAGGGCCCTTCAATAATGTTGAAGAGGGGCTCAAAACATGGTATTTTATAGTTTATAACCAAGTCTAAAATAGCTCACAAATAGGCCTAAAATACTATGCAAAAATAGGCCTAAAAGAGGTTTAAACACAAAGGGTAAGAAAGAAGCCTCAAACAGGGAAAGGCCCTTAATCAAACATGAAAAAGAGCTCAAAATAAGACTATTTCCAGTTAGGGTCGGAGCCCAAAAATGCAACCAAAAGGAGCTAATATATTGAGCAAAATAAGGCAAGAAAGAGGGAGAAGAAGACTCACCCTTGTAGCCTATGCTTCAAACAACTCTTGGACCAAGTTTGGTGGCTCTCAACCTCTGGAAACCAGCTTCAAAGGATTGGAATGGAGGATGGAGGTGTGGTGCTATGGTGTGTAGTGTAAAGGGTGCAAGAACCTTTAGGGTTTGAAGGTTGGAAGAGAGGGAGAGGGGGGGGGGGAGTTGTAATGCAAGAGCTCCAAACAATTTTGTAACCCTCAAAACTGAAGGGGAGGGCTGGTTTAATAGGCAAAGGTGTGGAGAAAAAGGGAGGGAGATTCAAATTTAAATTTCCCCGCCAAAAGTTCCCCCCTTGGATACAGAACCTGGGGGGGAAAGGAGGGTGTAACTAGAAGGGACATGATGTGGGGAGCATGGCCGGCCAGTTTTTGAGGGCTCAGGTGGCCGGCCGGCCACCTCCCCTGGCCGACCGGCTAGGGTCAAAAGGGTCAATGAAAAGAAGCTGGCCGGCCCCCCATATTGGTGGCCTCCCATGTGTGCACAACACAGCTATGTGGAGAAAACCCTGAAAATGTGAACCAAGAGAGAGAAAAACCAACTTTTTAGAGGGGTTCAAAAGGGTCAGGGAGAGTTAATGGCCGGCCATGCCATATTGGTGGACTCCCAGGTGTGTACAACACAAATATGTGGTTGAGGGTCCAAGAAAGTGCCCCGGGGGTGGTCAACATCAGCTTTCTAGCGAGAAAAACAGGCGACGGAGAGCATTGAAGGAATAAAGCTGGTCTGTAGACCAATTGCTGGCCTCCCATCCTTCTACGACCTTCACAACAATGAAAATAAGGTCCCTACCAAAAAAGAACTCAAACCGATGCAAATCGAAGGTTCGGGGGCCGAAACACGCAGCCCGGGGCCCCGAAAACTGACTGTTAAGCACCGGAGGTGGTGTTCGACCACGAAGTTGGTCTCTCGACCACAGTGTCCTTCAAAAGGGAGGAAATAAGATGCATGCCAAAAATTGGAGAAAACGGAGGTGGTTAAGCGGTC
>JAPPVO010004213.1:0-13794 GCA_030407325.1 Camellia japonica | reverse complement strand
GGATCATTGATCTTTTTGATCAACAACTTGGATGAGTGGTTTTGGCCTATTTTGGGAAGTGAATTAAAAGTCATTTCTCAGTTTTTAATCTACTTTCCTCTCTCACAAAATAGTCAAAAAATAATTAACCATCTTCCCAAAACATCTCTTTTATGGTCAAGATTGCTTTTATTATTGGTGTTAGTTTAGTGTCCTATTATGATATATATAAAAAAATACAATTCAGTGAAATTTTTTTTTAAAAAAAATCATATTTATAAAAACAAAATTAAGAATTTAATTATTAATATTTACCATTGATTTGCAAAAAAAAAAATTAAAATTACTGCTCACTTGATATTTTTTTTAAAAAAAGAAAAGAAAAAAAAAAAGTAATGTTTATTGAAGTTATCGTGGACACTAGACACACACTATCATATCTAAAAGGTCTTCCACTTCCAAATATGCATGCCGAGGGGAGGGGTATTTAGATCCTCTCCAACCATCTTCCCTTCAACAGTGGTCCAGCACTTTCAGCAGATGGTGACGCGGAGTGCACAAGGGTTAGAAATCTGCCACGTCACAAGAGATAAATGAATTAAGTTAGAGAGCTAGAGACGACGTCGTTTTTTCACATAACGGAGGCTCATATCACAGATAGCTCCTCTGATCATCACATCAAATTTGGCCTAGGTCCTCAAATCTCTAAAGACAAGGACGACCGAAGAAAAGAACAGAGCATCAGCGGCAGAAAGATAGCCATCGCCGGAAAAGAAGGTGAAGTTTGGCCAATTCTTGTTTTGTAATCATTTTCTCATCTGGGTCTGTGGTTTGGGCTGAAATTGAAGTCTAATTTTACACTAATTTATGTTCAATTTAGAGAGAGACAGACGAATGTTATGGTAAAATTAAGAGTGATGGTTCTGAACATGAGAAAATTATAAGTGATGGTCCTGAATTCTTGGGTAGTTTCTTGGCAAATTTGTCAATCCAATTCTCTCTCCTTTAGCATCTACTTGAAACCCAAATCAAAGAAAAGCCAAGAAACCAAGAGAAATTGAGAGACCCAAATGAGAAAATAATTGGAAAGCAAGAACTTGTCAAAGCCCATATGAGCTTGCTGAGGGAAAATTCTTACCCAACAGAGAAAAAAGAAAAATAGCAGGTGAATTTTGACTCTTCTTTCATGAACACACACACAGAGAGAGAGAGAGAGAGAGAGAGCTGGATTGGTTTGGTGTTCTTCGTTATAATGATAATGATATGGGTTTGATTTGAATACTTAGTATTATTATGAGACTGTGATCAAAATCTTGTATTTGTGTTACAGAATGCAAAGTTTTCATTTTTCGTTATGTTAGACTCACCGTTTGGTTATGTTCGACACCAAATGACGTGGCAGATTCTAACCCTTCGGATCCATTGTCCGCCACGCGTCACCATCCGCTGAAAGTGCTGGACCACTGCTGGAGGGAAGATGGCTGGAGAGGATCTAAATCCGGGGGGTGGAGGGGAGTAAAAACTAACCGTATATTTTGAGAAATAGGTTTAAAGTTAATTTTTTAATTTTTAAAAAAAATTAAAAAATATAAAGAAGTTATATAATCTTTAAAAAAGATTAAAAGCCAAAATTAGATTTTAATCATTTCCCAAATCCATTATTCATTTCCCAAATCCATTATTCACGGCAATTTATGTATATATTCATTTCCCAAATTCATTATTCATAGCAATTTATGTATGTATATACATATCTATGACACATGATTGTATAATATTGAAAAAAAAAAAGGATTTTTTTATTGTATTCTACTAGCCTATCACTCGTGCTATGCACGGAATAATTATAGCGATTTATATTTGTTTTAAATTTTTTTAATATATAAATTATGTTTTTTTAAGATTTTTTATAAAAATAATTTAACAATCTTATCACTAACTAAATTTAACAATCTTATCACTAACCAAATCAATAAATGCTGAGGGTTTTTTTTTTTTTTTAAAAAAAATCAGGAAATTTAGATTTGGATATTAGAGCTCCCACAAGGCTTGAGGTTAGAAACCCATTTTTCCTTAATATATATTTAGATATATAGATAGATAGATTACTGCAACACCCTTTTCAATTTCTCCTATACACTATGATTACACACAAAAATAAAGAAGATAAAAATTTAGTTATGAAACTCAAAAAGATATAACATCTAAATTTGAATTATGATTTAGTAATGTAATTATCTATTTTTTTGATGTATATCTATCAAAATTTTAAATCACTTAATGGGACAAATTAATCAATTTTCTAAAATTATTGATTTTTTAATTTATAAAATAGATTAAAAAACTATTGACTGATTTATTTATTTAATAATAAAAATATTTCATAATTTCTCTATTCTAATCTTTCTCACCAATTTCCAAGAAAAATATATTAAAACTTATCTTCCTTATCTCTTTCCCAAAAAATCAGATAATATTTTTTATGAAAATTGTAAATATCTATTTATATCTTATATATTATAGCGATTCCGGTTTTGACTCATTACTTATTGTATTTCAGACTTGGGTTGGTATGGTTTTGAATAGTTATTCTTATACATTTCCCTTGTCTTCCCCTTTATTTTGGTTATCGGGTTATAGTTGTGTGTTTGGGACAGGTTGGTCGCTTGTTTTTCCAAATCTTTGTTGCCCAGATTTTGGCTCTTACGCTCAAGCGGGCATTATTGTGCTTGAGCGGGCTTCACACATTTTGCTCCTCTGCTCGAATGGGCTCGAGTGAGATTTGTCAATTCTCAGCACTTTTGCAGTTCTGAAAATACTGGAAAAGTGCATTAGATGCTTAAGCGCCCAGTCTCACACTCGAGCGGGGTCTTTCGTCTGCAAAACTTTTGGAAATGTGAATTCTACGCTTGAGTGCCAACTTTCACGCTCGAGCAGAACTTTGTGTCTGACGCTCGAGCATCACTTTCCACGCTCGAGCGGACTGCGTGTATATCAATCCGTGAAGATGTCATTTTGAATCACTTTTTCTTCTCTCTTTCTCTCTAAAACTTCCCAAAAACCAAGATCTACACATTCTCTCTCTAAAACTCACACTCTCTCTAAGATTTCATCTAGATCCGTTGGGATTTCCACCCTAGTGTCTTTGAGAAAAAAGTAGAGGGCGTCAAGATCTTCATTTTGATTCAATTAAAAGTGGGTTTCGTCGCTCTTGGAGTCTTACTCTTTCTTGGCTCATCTTCTTTGTTTGAGGTAGGAATTTCTACACTCTCATATGATTTTTAGCTTAGTTATTCGTTATTTTTTTTTTTTCAATGATGGGATTTGAGAGTGGTTTAATCAAATCTAGGGCATTGGAATGAAGTGAAAAAGAGGGATTTTTGGTGAATACAAAATACATGAGTTAGGGGATTGAAAATATGTTCATGCTATGTCAAAATAGTAGATTTTGGTACATGGATTGATATTTGAAAAATGGGTTTTACCCTAATTTGGATCAAATTGTTATTTTATTTAAATAATTGAATTTGTCATGGAAAATGTAAAATTGGATGACTCTTGATATAAATGGTAGAATGAATATGTATTATTTCACACTTTTGGAAGTTTTGAATAAACTACCGTTTAGAGATAATTGTATTGGGCTATCGGTGGAGTAGATTTGATTGTTGTAGAAATAGCATGTGGATTAGCCGAATTAAAACTAATCTTTTGATTGTTGTCATTGAATATGACCATGTTTATATACATTGTACATGTATGATTATTTGAGAGTGGAAAGGAAATGTACTCCATTATTTGATTTTGTGTTTATATACATTGCATATGTATGGATGATTGTTTTGGAAGAGAAAGGGGATGGACTCCATTATAATTAAGTTGGCCGCAGTGTCCTGGGTGAAAGTCCTGAAATTATACATGGGTGCCTAGCCCGCGGACGAAATATCCGTAAAATGCCAATTGTAGTACTTGTATAGTCTACGTTTACATGGGTCTTGTTTGACGGTTGCTTGCGGACGAAATATCTGTGAAAATTGAAGTTTGAAATGTTTATGTGTATGTGATGTATGATTTGAAACCATTGAGCTGTAGCCTCTATTTGGTTGTTAAGCATTAATGAAATTGACTCATGAATTGAGACAAATAAGTGAACGACATACGAATTGAGAGAGAATGGATTAAGATTTGAATTTGATATTTTGTAAGTATATAAATTCATGAAAGTTTTACCACAAGCATTGTATATATAGCGATCCTGATTCTTCCTCCTTTGGTTGTTGTATCCGGACTTAGGTTCCGTGGAGTTGGTTGTTGTATATATCTTGTTGTCATCCTTTAATTCCATATATTTGAGTTTTGGGATGTGTTGGGTAGGTTTGTTACAGGTTGGTAGTGAGTTTGAACCAATAGTTGCTGCCCAGATTTTTGCTTCTTCACTCGAGCGAGGCTTTTGTCGCTCGAGCGAGCTCTGTGTTTTAGTTCCTTCGCTCGAGCCAGGGTTCCTTCGCTCGAGCGAGAGTTGAGTTTTGTGTCTGGTGGCTCGAGCGAGAAATCTTGCGCTCGAGCTTGCGTCTGCGTCTCTTTTTGACCTGATGGTTGTGATTCTTGGCTCGAGCGAGCGAGCTGCATGTTTTGGGTTTCTTCGCTCGAGCGAGATTTTCTTCGCTCGAGCGTGCTTCTGGGTTGTAGACCTGAAGCTTCGAATTGTTGGCTCGAGCGAGGCCTTCTACGCTTGAGCGAGGTATCTTTGTGCCGGTCGCTCGAGCGACCACTCCTTCGCTCGAACGAGCCTCTGTTATATCAGTACACAGCAGTGGGATACACTTCACTTTTTCATCTCCTTTTCTCTCAAACCCTAGATTCGGCGCTCTCTCTCTCTACACTACTTTACTCTTTCTCTCTAGGGTTTCATCTATTTCTAGTGTGTTCCTATCCTAATTTCTTTGTAAGAAAGATAGAGGGTTGTGTGGGCTACATTTTAATATGAAAAGTTGTGGATTTTGAGCACTTTGGGTTTTCACCATCTTCTTCTTTGGGCTTCTAATTTCGAGGTAGGGATACTCTACTCTCTCATCTTATGTTTTGTCATAAATTTGGTCATTTGATTAGTTAGTGTTGTTTGGGTCATTTTGGGAAAAGTTAGGGTTTGATTCGTAATTTATGAAATGGGGTTTTCAAAATGTTAAATCCCATGGGTATATGAGACCTTCGAAAATGAAATTATTGTTGTTATATTGATGAAACTGAACTTAGGGTTGATATTGAGAATTAGGGAAAAATGCCCTAACTATGTGATAAATTAATTTGAATAATTAATTTGTGGGAATATGAAATTGAGTTGGAAATTATGAAATTGGAGGATTCTAAAGTTGAATGGTGGAGTTGGATAAATTAATCACTCACCTATGAAAATGTTGATATTATATCTGTTTAATGCATTTATTTTCTGTTTAAAAATAACTGCTTTGGGCTATTGGTAGAGGATAGTCTTGATTGTTGTAGATACTGTATGTTGATTAGAGAAAACTGAAACTAATCATATTGAATATGTTATTGAGTATGACGATTGGAATAATACATCAAATATGTATATTGAATGATCCTTGTATATGATGAGTGTTTATATACTTGGAATATGTGTTTTGTGTGGGAGGAGATAGGGGATGTACTCCATGGTTTGGGAGGAGATAGGGGATGGACTCTCAAACCTGTTTGGGAGGAGATAGGGGATGTACTCCATTAATACAACAAATATGTGTATTAAATTGAAGTATTGATACAACAAATATGTGTATCTAATGAAGTATGGAGGTGTTTTAATATGAATTGTAGTTTCATGTGAATTGTGAATAAAGGAAGTGTTTTCATATGAGCTGTTGTCTTATTTAATTGTTCAGCCAGGTTTTGAGCCATGGTTATATAACTTGAAAATTGGATAAGTAAAGGAAAGTGAAATGAAACATGAACTATTTGTCATAGAACTGTATTGTGATATAAATTGGTTTATAAGTGTTAACCATCTATCAAATGCTATTATTTTAGTCATTGCTCACATTTGGTTTAGTATATCTCTACTGGGCTGTAGCTCACCCTATATGGGACATCATTTTCAGGTTCATGTGACATGCCACCTCCAAGGACATAGCTTGGAAGGTTTTGGGAGTTTGAGACTCTTTAGTTGTTTTGTTGTTTTGATATTACATGTAAATTCAAGCCAAGGGCTTAATGTGTATGAGTTAGTACCCTTATTTTGTAACCAAGTGTTGGCTTGGAAAGTTGTAAGCCCGTGGGGCATTTACTTTTGTTGTCAGCATGTAATACTTTTGTAATGAACACTCTAATAAATAGAAGTATGCTTTATTCTCTTATGTCTGTGCATGTCAGGAATGGTGGGTTTTATGTATTATTTTGATGGCGTTACAGTATACTTGTATCTTTGCTAAACCTCATATATTGTGTTAGATGATTTCTATTGGACTGTGGCTCACCCTATTTGGGAAAAACATTTTTAGGTAATGATGGAATGCCTCCACCAAGGCACTAGCATGGGAGAGATTTTCGAGAGCAAGAACTTCTTACTTTGATTGTATATTTTTTGTAAAGCCAAGGGCTTAAGATGTAATGAGCGAAACTCACTTTTGTTGTAACCAAGTTAAGGCTTGGAAAGATGTAAGCCAATAGGGCATTTAATTATGTTAAACTCTTTTGTATCATTAACTTCAAGTAATGAAATGACTATTTACTTTGATTTATGTTGTTATTAATATATGTTTGGGCTGTATTTATTGTATTATTTTGAGGTGTGACGTATATTATATTATAACATAATAAGAAAAAAAAAACTAAAAATCAGATATAAAAACAGATAAAATTAATAAATTTGATTTTTATTTAATCAGTTAAAATCTTTCTTTTACATCTCAATATCCAATTTTAAGTTTTAAGAATCTTTAAAGTTTATCTAAACAAATCTAATTTGAAAATATCTCCCACCATTATATTTTATTAATAAAACTCATATGTTTATCATATATCTACTCACATCATAACTTATCTAAATAATAATAATTTAAAACAAATAGAAATCACAAATAAATTAAATTTAAAATATATATATAGAAACCACAACTCCTTAATCTTAAATAATGAAAAAAAAAAAAAACCCCCCGAATAGAAGCCACACAAAAATAAAAAAATAGAATTTAGATATGGATCTAAAAAATATGACAACATCTAAATTTGAATTATGATTTAGTAATATAATTATCTATTTTTCTGATATATATATATCAAAATTTTAAATCACTTAATGAGAAAAATTAATCAATTTTCAAGTTTTATTTAAAGAATACTCTGATTAGTCATCCTTCCTATAGCGATTCCGGGTTTACCCTTGTTGTACAGTGATCCGGACACGTGTCCGTTGATGTTGGTAGTTGATTATTATCTTGTTTACACATCCTTTCCTACTTTGTATTTGAGTTATAGGATGTGTTGGGCAGGTTTGTTACAGATTGGTTGTGTTTGGGAGCCAAGTGTTGCTACCCAGATTTTTGGACCTTCGCTCGAGCGAGGAGTCGGTCGCTCGAGCGAGAGTTGAGTTTTGTGTCTGGTGGCTCGAGCCAGGTATTCTTCGCTCGAGCGTACGTCTGCGTCTCAGTTGGACCTGAGAGCTGTAGTTTTTGGCTCGAGCGAGCTTTAATTCGCTCGAGCGAGATCAGTGTTTTAGATCCTTCGCTCGAGCCAGGGTTTCTTCGCTCGAGCGAACGACTGCGTTTGGTGCTGGACCTGAACACTGTGATTTTTGGCTCGAGCGAGCTTTCCGTCGCTCGAGCGGTCTGGTTGTCTTTCGCTCGAGCGAGCATTTTGTCGCTCGAGCGTGCTTTTAAGTTTTTGGCTCGAGCGAGACTTTATTGGCTCGAGCGAGGGTTTTCTGTGTCTGGTCGCTCGAGCGACCAAGTCTTCGCTCGAGCGAGCCTGTTTATATCAGTTAGCAGCAGCCGAGTTAAACATCACTTTTTCAGAACTTTCTCATCTTCAAACCCTAGATCTGAGACCTTCTCTCTCTAGACTTGCCTTCTCTCTAAGAAATCATCTCCTTCTAGTGTGAATCTACCCTTGGTGCTTTGTTAAAAAGGTAGAGAGTGTTTGAGAGCTTCGATTTAATCTGAAAATCTTTGGGTTTGGAGCACGTTGGGTTTTGGTCTTCATCTCCTCTTTGGCTCAAACTTCGAGGTAGGGATACCCTACTCCTCTTTATGAGCTTTGTCTTTAAATTTTAGCATTTTGATATATTGGGAGTTGTTGTGTAATTTTGGAAAACTTTGGGCCGTTGTGTAAATTTACAAAGGTTGGGCTTCAATTATAATAAACCTAGATGCATGTTTGGCATAGAGAAATGGACCCTAAGGGTTGTAATGTTAATTATGGAAAATGTCCTAATTACATTGGTGAATTAATTTGTATAATTAATTGTGAGAAATGAGGAATTGATGTGGAAATGTTGATTATATATATATCCATTGTTGCATTTATATTCTGTATAGAAATAACTGCTTTGGGCTATCGGTGGAGGATAGTCTTGATTGTTGTAGACAATGCATGATGATTAGGCAAACTAAAACTAATCATTGAAATATGTCATTGAGTATGACGGTTAAAAGAATACATTAACTTTATGTATTGATTTGGGATGTGTATAATTATTGTTTATATGCATTGTGTTGTGTTGGAGAAGATAGGGGATGTACTCCACGGTTTAGGGATGATAAGGGATGGACCTCTAAACCGGATATTGTTTGGGAGGAGATAGGGGATGGACTCCATAGATAGAGCTCATATGCTTATCTAGTGATGTGGTGACACAGCTAATATGCTTGTCTTTGGAAGTGTGATAGTGCTCTTATGCATATCTGTTTATGTGTTAAGATAGCTGGTATGCTTATCTAATATGAAATGGGAAAAAGTGTAATATGAGTTACCTTCTCATCTAAGTTGTTTGGCCAGGTTCTGAGCCATGGTTATAAATTGAGAATTGAAAGGAAAAGGAAAACGAAACTGTAAAGTGTTATAAGTGGAAGTACCAGTGTTGGCCACCTATCAACTGCTAATCTTTAGTCATTGTTCATATTTGGTTTAGTGTATTTCTACTGGGCTGTGGCTCACCCTATATGGGAATATTATTTTCAGGTACAGGTAGCATGCCACCTCCAAGGACATAGCTTGGGAGGCTAGAGACGGGCAGACTTTTTTGTTGTTTCTCTTTCTGATGTATTACATGTAAATTCAAGCCAAGGGCTTAATGTGTAAATGAGTTAGTACTCTCTTTTTTGTAACCAAGTGTTAACTTGGAAAGCTGTAAGCCCTTAGGGCATTTGCTTTTGTTGTTAACATGTAATACTTTTTGTAATGAAACTCTGATGGATAGAAGAATGTGGATCTTTTATATATCAATGCATGTCTATATTGTGGGTTTAATGTTATTTTTTGAGGGCGTTACAACTTGGTATCAGAGCGTACCGGGTTCGAATACTTTGGGTACGTGGGAAGTGATTAGGATCACAATGGGTTTGTCTCGCTTGATAGAGACTTAGGTGTAGTATCATATGCTATGTGTTAAATTGATAACATGCTTATGTGTTTATTTGGGTATGGGATTTAATTTCTAGGATGTTGATTGAATCCTTGGGTTTCTGGGAGTCCTGTTGGAAAGGCACTTGATCAATGCTGTTTCTAACCGGAACTCTAGTAACGCCTCGGGACTATCATTATCCGGGAATGAAATTCGTAAGTGCTTATTTGTTTATGTGCTTACGTGGAGTGAATTACAGTTGTCCATGTATTAGGACGCGAGTGTTTAGTTTCGGCACATTTATGAGTGTGCTAATGTTCTTCGTTTCCTTTATTAGGATGTCAGGACGGGGAAGAGGTGGTAGGCGTGGTAGGCCTAGGAGGCAGGAAGTGCCCATACTAGATGAGATTCCGGCAGTACAGGAGGGTGTTGGTCAGGCCAACGTGGCTGAGCCAGCGGGTCAGCAGGCTATGAGTGCCTTGGCCAGAGAAATAGCAGGAGCTTTGGGTATTCTCAGGGCTGGGAATCAGGCAGTTGAAGCAGGGCCTTCTTTCTTGAAGAGGGAATTCTTCCGGTCTAACCCGGAGGAGTTTGTTGGGGATCCAAAGGAACCACTGAAGGCAGATGAGTGGTTGGAACAAATGAGTAAGACGTTCGAGATGCTTGGCATCGAGGACGGAGCACTGAAAGTGACCTTGGCATCCTTCCAGCTGAAGGGAGATGCGGGTCAATGGTGGAAGTATGAGAAGGTCCGTGTTGGTGGTACTTGGGAGGCGTTTGTAAATGCTTTCCAGAAAGATTCTTATCTGCAGTTGCTAGGGAGAAGCTGAGAGATCAGTTTAGTCGGCTCAAACAGGAGGGTTTGTCTGTGGCTGAGTTTGAGGCTACATTTACTAGCTTGTCCAGGTTTGCACCTGAACTTGTGGCAACAGAGGAGCGCCGTTGCTATGAGTTTGAGCGGAAGTTGAGGCGTGGCCTCAAGTTGAGGGTTGGTGGGTCTTACATCCGAGAGTATAGACATCTGGTGGACGCTGCAGCTCATATGGAGCTTATGATGCAGGAGGAAGAAGAGAAGAAGCATAGAGGCTCCAAGAGGGGCCAAGAGGGCCAGGGTGATGGCAGAAAACAGAGGGGTTATAACCCCCAGTAGTCTCAGGGTGGAGTTTCTAGATCGACCTTTCCGGTGCCGAGTGCAGGCTCGGGAAGAGGCAATCAGGGGGAGTTCACTTGTTACAAGTGTGGCCAGCTGGGTCACAAGGCTTCGGTTTGCCCGCTGAAGGGCGGAGGTCAGAGAGCTGCTTCTTCTTCAGCTAGACCTCAGAGTCAGAGTTTGGGCAGGGGGCAGCCCTTGTCTTGCTATCAGTGTGGACAGCCTGGGCACCTGAAGAGGTTCTGCCCATAGTTGAGTGCCACTTCAGGAGCGTCTGGTTCTAGACAGACGCAGGGATTTCAGCCAGCTCAGTCTGTGCAGGCCTCGAGGGCCAATCCGGGAGCTTCGTCGTCCCAGTCAGTACAGCAGTCGTATGCTCCTAGGGTGAGCAGGTGGACCAGGGGCCTACAGGGCGCGTGTATGCTGTTACCGCGCACAGGATCTAGTACCGGCTCCATCAGTAGTGAGAGGTACCTTTCTGTTTTGCAACTCGGTTGCTAGAGTGTTGATTGACACGGGTGCATCTCATTCTTTTGTATCTGCTGCATTTGCATCTGTGTTGGAGTTGGAGTTAGCACTATTAGCATCTCCTATTTGTGTTGTGTCGCCTATGGGGGTGAGTTGATTTTGAAACACGGATGTAGAGGTTGTGATATAGAGGTCGACGATCATAGGCTTCCGTTTCCTTTGTAGTTATATGCCCATGAAGGGCTTTGATGTTATTTTGGGTATGGACTGGTTATCGTCATACCGGGCAGTCATTGATTGCTACCGCCAGAGGGTCACTTGTTGTACCGTGAGCGGGGAGTGTTTCTATTTCTTGGGAGATCGGGTTGGTAGTATTGTGCCACCGGGGTATGATCCGCGAGGGCGGAGTGAACTTAGTGGTCTACTTGCTAGCTTTGAAAGTGGTGAGTATGATGAGACCCAGATTGTGTTGCCGAGGGTGGTTTGTGAGTATTCGGATGTCTTTCCCGAGGACCTTGTTAGTTTGCCACCTCACCGAGAGATCGAGTTCTGTATTGATCTAGTGCCCGGCACGCGCCGATTTCTATGGCACCTTACCGTTTTGCTCCAACAGAGTTGGTTGAGTTGAAAGTTCAGCTCCAGGAATTGCTTGATAAGGGCTTTGTTCGCCCTAGTGTTTCACCGTGGAGCACCGGCCCTCTTTGTTAAAAAGAAAGATGGTGCCTTGAGATTGTGTATCGATTACCGGAAATTGAATCGGGCTACGGTTAAGAATAAGTACCCTATGCCCCGTATAGATGATTTGTTTGACCAGTTGAAGGTTCCCGTTGTTTCTCTAAGATAGACTTGAGATCGGGTTACCACCAGTTGAGGGTCAGGGAGGAGGATATTCCGAAGACGGCATTCCGTACGCGGTATGGCCATTATGAGTTTCTGGTGATGCCATTTGGGCTTACCAACGCACCGGCAGTCTTTATGGACTTGATGAACCGGATCTTCCGGGAATTCTTGGATCGTTTTGTAGTCGTTTTCGTGGACGACATTCTTATCTATTCACCTTCTGAGAGGGAGCACGAGGAACACTTGAGAGTGGTGCTTGAGTTGCTTAGAGCCCATAGCCTGTATGCCAAGTTTGGGAAGTGTGAGTTTTGGCTAGAGGAAGTTAAATTCTTAGGCCATGTGGTTTCTGAGAAAGGGGTGTCCGTTGATACATCCAAGATTGAGGCAGTACAAGATTGGGCACAGCCTAAGAGTGTGTTTGAGATCCGCAGTTTTCTGGGATTAGCTGGGTATTACCGCCGGTTTGTGAAGGATTTCTCCAGGTTAGCTTCACCATTGACTAGATTGACTCGAAAGGGAGTCAAATTTGTATGGGTGAGACTTGCGAAAAGTCGTTCTAAGAGCTGAAAATTAGACTTGACCACCGCTCCGGTTTTAATTATTCCGAGAGAAGGTTGGGTTATGCGGTTTATTGTGATGCCTCACGAGAGGGTTTGGGTTGTGTGTTAATGCAAGAGGGGAAAGTGGTAGCTTATGGTTTACGTCAGTTGAAAATACACGAGAAGAATTACTGTAGACACCCCATTTTTGACCGTCCTCAAGACTTGGACGTCACCACTTGAGCACTCGGTGATGATCCACGATTCGTGTTCGTTTGGAGTTCCCGGAGTTCTCGGCTACGTGCCTTGCCTCAGGACCTCCGAACTTGACCGTTTTGTGTCTGGTTTTGCACCAAACACCTGTGTTTTGCCCTAGAGAGGCAGGGAATGCTTTGTGAGGCATCCCCACACACCACCGGCTGTGGCTAGAGGCCACCGGCTGGTTGATGTTGCAATCGGCACTATATTGTGCCGATCGGCACTATTTTGTGCCGGTCGGCACTCTTTTTGGCAAAATGACCATTTTGCCCAGCCGACTACTTTACAGCTGCTTTCTGAGATATTTTTAGACAGCTGTTTAGCTCTTGTTTCCCCTCCATACACGTGTATGGAGGGATGAGCCCTTGGATGACTTAGTTTGTAAGTCTTTGTTGCCTATAAGGAGAAGCCTCTTCTCTTGGCTCAAGGGTTAGCAAAAATTTAGAGAACTAGAGGGGAAAAGAGAGAGAGAAACTCTGGTTTTTCTAGGGTTTGAGTTGCATACACCTTCTATCTCTATCCTTCTCTTGTTGTCTAGGTTTTTGTGCCTTACTATTGCACACAAACACCTAGTGTCTCACCTTCTCCTTGCAACTGAGGTTCTAAGGGCTGGTTTTTTAGTGTTCTTGACTGGTTTGGAGCTCAAGGAACCAACACTCCAACCTTTGTGAAGAAAAGCTTCAAGGGTAAGAAACTTACTTTATTTACCCCATTTTTGCACTCCATTTTACCTGGTTTAAAACAGTTTTTGAGCTTAGTGTTTGGCATAAAAAAGTTCTTTTTTTTAAGCCTCTTCATTGTATATTAAGGGTGTTTTGTGGTTTGGGGAAGTTTGACCCCCTTTAGGCCTTGAAAAGGGCTCATTTTTGTGCTATTTTGGAGAGATCCGGGACTTGTGTGCTTGGACCTCTCCACCACTGAAATCTTGAGGGATTTCAATGGTGGAGATGGTGCCTTAAAGTCCTAGAAAGGGGAGGGCCACCCCCTCT
>JAPPVO010004212.1:0-26289 GCA_030407325.1 Camellia japonica | reverse complement strand
ATTACCTGCGGAAACGAAAAGCGATTCAGAAGAAAAAAGCCGAATAAGAGGCAGACCAACAAACAGGACATCGCGTGGCAACCTGGATCGCCCTTATGTCTGGGAATAGGGTCCAGGCGGTCCTCTCCTTCAGCGAACTCCCAATTACCTCGAACGTTGACCATCACGTCGTCAACTCGTTTGCCAGAGCTGGCAAGCATAGTCACCAAGTGATGGTCGGTATCTTTGGCCCTGAGAAAGTATCGCCCCAGCCGACCGGAAGATTTGGCTAGGGAGTAACAATGCCGAATGGCGGGATCCCAAGGTTAATCCTAAGGCGTCGGTTCAACTCTAAGATCCCCATAATGATTCGAAAGAAATTTACGTTGGGTTGAGAGGAATCAAACCCCAATATCGAAGAACGGCCCTAAGGAGCGGGTGTAGGGGAAAACGGACACCGCCCTCCGCAATGGATAAAAGAGGGAATACGATCGTGTTCTGATCTTCCCTCTCCATGTCAAGAGCATTGTCCGTTACAAGGATAAATGGACATCGTCAGGAATGGAAAAATGCTGCCGGAAGCCGGAGACGCGACCCTCAGAAAGGAGGTCTTTCAAATGTTTGGCCATCCTAGCGAGCTAAGTATTCGCCGAAGCTAAAATAGCAAATAGAAAAATAGATTACAAAGAAGGAGTAAGAAAACTTACGAAGAACAGATGAGACAAAGGAAGGCGGGAGAAGCTGCAGAAGACGCGAGTCACGGAGGGATATGCACTGGCAATCCAAAAGTCTCAAAAAGATTGACGAAATATGGATTCGAAAGGGCCAAAGTTTCAATCGCAATAAATGCTGAGGTATACGTGAATAGAGCGGAAAGCGCAATGATGATCAAAAGGCGCGTGCTTCCTGACATGTTGGGGCGCGCGAAGCCGCCTGACACTAAATTCCTCAAATTCCGAACCAAACACGATTTACTGACCGTCAACAGGGAGTTCGGGGGCAATTGTGGTGGAATAAATGGCAAGGATGGGGGAGCTATATCTTAAAAGCTGTACTCTAGCCGGCGTACATCCCGCATAGACATGGAGGCCGAATAGGGAAGGATCCCTAGGGCCGAATACTGGGAAATAATAATGATTGAAAAAAGTAGGCTCTGGTCCCGAGGATCATAAAAAGAACAAGTATAAATATAGAGGCAACGAACTAGAAAAGGTATGTAAGAAAATCACTTCTGAGAACTTAGTAAACAAGCTTTCTAGAGGAAAACTAACTTGTCCGTCGGAGTGCTAATTCCGGCACCCCCGACCGGAGTACTTGTGTCTTTGCAGGTGACTCCCAGAGGATCATCAGCGTCTCCCAGGATCCGAAGAGTATTTCCAACCCATTTCCCCACAACTGGCGCCGTCTGTGGGAATACTCGAATACATCCATGGAAGACGTGACCGAAGATCCTCCGATAGCCACCGACGCGACCACACAGGTAGACGACCTCACCCCAGCTAACATGCTCGGAAAAGAGACCATCGCGGCACGACGCGCCCTGAACTTCGATTCCCAACGACCTCAGCACAAGAAACAATGCAGGCTATTATAGAACAAGCAAAGCAGAATGAACAGAGGCTCGAGAACATGATCGCTGAGAACGAACGACTCCGTCAGGATTTGGCCTGGAGGTAGCAAAATCGAGAGAGGCCATGCGCGAGGAACCAGAGCGACCTCCGAAGGCGGACGGACAAAGACCTCGGGCCCGACCAAAAAATACCAGTAGCGACTCCAACTCATCATCCACGGAGCTCGACGCAAGGAGACGGTCCGAAACCTCCAGCTCCTCGAAAAGACCTGCGAACAAGGAACAAGCGCAGGAGAATCAGCTCAAACAAGGAAGACCAGCACGATCCTTTCGTTCGACGGATCGCAAGGGCATCCCTTCTGAGAACTTAGTAAACGGTTTGCCGGAGGCTTGTCTTGTCAAGGCATGACCATAAGGCTGATCGGCTGTGGGCTCTGACAGCATGGGAACACAAACCCCGGTTTTACCGGGGCACCCTTTTTGACCATTCGACCTAGTACATATTCGGATCCATAGTGACCATTCCAAACTAGGACAGGTTGCTTACCCGATATAGGTTGTTTGAAACCGCTGCATGCGTAGTGAAACCCTAGCTCCTGACAAAATAGGACAGGGAAACCCTACCCCAACATAGGGGTGTTTTGGCTCTCACTTATCTGTTATGTGCTTTAGAGTGCGTCTCTACAGGAATGCATGTATCAGTTTGCAAGTCTGGGCATCAGGCCTGCGGGCATTACTATCAGTATTTGGGAGTCAGCTTTACCTGTGGGTATCAGACTCAGATTTGGGGCAGAATTTTGGGGCAGAATTCAGTAGAGAGTACACTCACTCAGCTTTGCTCATGTGGGTTATCGTGAAATCAGGCTGAGATGCTGTCTGTTTTCTCTTTTGCTAGGTAGTCTTGGAACCATAGCTTCAGAAGGCTCCGATATCCCCCGAGGTTCATCGAACTTATGCTGATAGACTTTGTCAGGTCAGAGATTCAGTTCAAGGGCAATCAGTGTTCCTTTGCCAGAGGCAGGGTAAAAGGGCCAGTCGGGCACAAATCACCAGTTCAGCAATTACTAGATCAGTGGCCCTTATCCACCCCACCAGTGAACAGTCAGGCTGAGGTCTCAGTTTCTACTGCAGGGATAGATACCAGTCAGTCAGATGGATCAGCAGAACACGTCAGAGATGGAGGCAATGATGCGCCAGATGCAAGAAAGTATGAAACTCATGCAGCAAGACGCTGTCCGCCAGGCGGAATTTTCCAAGCAGCAGGCTGTAATCATGGCTCAGCAAGCCGAGCTCATCACTAGGTTGCAACAGCAGAACGGAGCATCTGCTTCGCATCAAGCTCCACCACCACCAGGGGTTCAGACACCCGGGGAAACACTCAATGTCCAGGAAGGTACGGACATTCCAGTAGGGCCGGCTCCGCCCCCAATTTTACCCCAACTGTCCAAAACACCTACCAATCTACCGGACTCTCCCTTCGAGTTCGAGGTCGACCCTACAGCGTTGAAGTTGAGCAAGCTTGAAAAGTTGTTCAAAAAATCCCAAGGGGTAAAGTCCATCCCGGACATTGAGGACGGGTACACCGACGCAGCTGTAACTCTGCCGGACAGGTTCAAGATGCCTCACATCGACCGTTTTGACGGGTCAGGAGATCCCATGGTCCACCTGAGTTTGTTTTCAGATGTTCTGCGCCCGATGGGCTTGACAAGATTACAGAAGCTCTCCCTTTTTGGCAGGACCCTGTCGGGTATTGCGGCCATCTGGTATGCGCCAAATTGGAGGATTCAGTGAAACGAAGCTGGGAGGAGATGGCCGAGGCCTTCGTCGCACAATATTCATACAATACCCAAATCGAGATTACGACCCGTGATCTTGAGACGATGAGGCAGGAGCCTAAGGAGAGCTTCTCAGAATTCGTGGCCGCTGGAGGGCCAAGGCCTCAATGATGACCGTTAGGCCAACGGATAAGGATCAAATACGGATGGTTGTGCGCAATCTCCAGCCCAAACTAATGCAGAAAATGATCGTGCTCCCATTCCCTACCTTTTCAGACTTGCATGAGATGGGAGTACAGATTGAGGATGCTATGAAGCAGGGCCTCATTGACCAGGAGAAGGAGCAGCCCAGGAGGGCATTTTCCCGTAGTTCGAATGCGACCACCAGCGGTAACGCAGCTGCAAGATCTTCCGAAGTGGGCATGGTCGCCACCACCACACCAAGAGCAGCCACCCCCTTTGTTGGTGCATCCACTTCAAACCCCCGAACTTCAGACTATCTACCCCGAGGCAAGAGGGTTTTCACCCCATTCTATATGTCTTTGTCTAAAGCCTTGGGGGTCCTACTCAGGAAAGGACATCTGAAACCGTTAGAGCAACGGCCTCTACCCGATCCTCTCCCTCCAAAGCATGACCCGACTAAGTACTGTGCTTTCCATCAACAAACCGGTCATGACACCGACAATTGCGTCCGTCTCCGCCACGAGATACAAAATTTGATTGACAATGGGGTCATCCCCGCACCAGGTCCTGCAAAGTCTATCGGCACTTGATCAGTGAACTTGTGGGGGGATAATGTGATGTGATCGAGGGATGAACCACCTGCGGGCGGCGTTCAGTTTATTTCAGATATGGTGTATGGCACGCACTGTTTTGAGCATTTGTGAATGCTGGTTTTGTACATTCTGACTTAGGTATTGGGTCCGTCTTGTTGTGTTATTTTGAGTCTGTCTCTTTGTCTCGAGTCAGTCTTTTTGATTAAGGGTCTGTCTTGTTGTATCGAGTCAGTCCTGTTGTATAGGAGTCGGGTGATTCCGGGGGGGTGTTACCTCGGGCGTCAGCATTTTGTTTTGTGTTTGTCTTTTCGTTCTGTTTTGAGTCTGTTTCTGCCAGGAAGCCAGTTGCGCCAACAGATTTGAATGAACAGCAGTGGTTTTTCATGCTTTTGTGTTTGCTTCTGCCGTGTGCCAGTTGTACCAGAAATTCTAAGTGAGATGGCAGTATTTGACTAGAAGCTGTGTCTTTTCTGTGCCTTGAATTCATTGCATCGACCTAAGTTTTCCAAAACTTTTTGAACACCGCGGTGAAAACAAAGAGGGAGGAATTCCTCGGGATTTGCAAAACTTTGATCAAATTGAGAGAAAGAGAGGCGTGCTAATCCCTTAATGAATGAAATCATGCTTGTTAGTGTGAGTACTGAGAAGGACCCTAGCTTTGATCCAGATTGGTTCTACACTGTCTTCAGCGCGAGCGATTTGTCGCTTTCTTAAAAACTTTCAAAAAATGTTTTGCGCGGTCCTGCAAAGACATGTGTGGAATCGCTCTTGAGATTGCGCAGCTTAGGATCGCTCTTAGCCTCGAGACTCGACCCCCTTTGCTTTCAAACCTTGAACTTGCATTCAGAATATTCAACGGTCGACCACAATGTAAGGCCTGTGTGGCCAGATTTGAAGCAGCCCTCGAACAAGAGGCACCAAAGTCAGATCAAGAAAGTCAGACCTCATCAGAAGAAGCTTGCAAAGCTAGAACAGCAGTACCCTTCGAACTAGGGGCAAAAATGTCAGATGTGCTCGAAGAGCCGAAGATGAATCCTTCTGCAAGTCAATACAATAGTCATTTCCCTGGATACGGATGGCTTCGAGATCTTAAAACCATTCAACATGGACAAAGCTACACTTTTTACCCTTTGAGAGGTTCGCTGGGCCGAAAACCCGGAAGGGCGACCCAGGCAAAAGTTAGAGTAAAAAAAAAAAAAAACAAAAAAAAAAAAACAAAAAAAATGCAAAGAATGAAAAGAAGAAGAAGGAGAAATGAAGAAAAAGAAAAAAAAAAAGGGAAAAAAGAAGAAAAGAAATGAAAAAGAATGAAAAGAATTGAAAAGAAAAGAAGAACACAGCTCGCAAGGTTGAAAACCTGCAACGGGCTCCTTGACAAAAGTTAGAGCATAAAAGGAGAGGTTAAATACCCGAGTGTACCTTAACCCCGAACTACGTAAGGCTTGATTCCCATGTTTGGGATACGTAGGCAACTTCATCCTGAAGTCCAGCCCCCAACGCTCTCATAGTGACTAAGTCCATATAATGGTTTTGATCATCCTTGCCTTTTCTGTATCCGGGAGTTCGGTCATCATTGATGAAGACTGTTTACGAAATGCTGCGGCATCGTCCAAACAAGGGGCAACTTTCCGTTGCCATTCAATGCGCCGCGATGCCGTTCAAACAAGGGGCAACTTTCCGTTGCCATGAAGCTCCCCTCCAGCAAGGGGCAATTTTCCTTCGAATCTGAGGTTGTGCATCTCGAGAGTGGGTTTTATGCTCGTTGAGCAGTGGCCGTTTGCAAAAATAGTTTTTGAGAATTTTTACTGAGGTTGACTAATTTTCTCGAAAATTGTTTCATCTTTTCCAAAAACTGGACCATTTCTTGGACCCAAAAAAAGAAAAATTTTCAGTGCTCATAACCCCACTTGCATGATCTCAAATCAAAAATCGAACAAGCATGTTAATCTAACTCTCATTTTGGTCAAAATTGTTTTAGTAGAAAGCAAAAACAAAACATGGTCAACATGATGAACTAGGGGCACAGTTGAGTTAGGTTCTCTGTCTTTTTCCCTTTATCAACGCACTTGCCAGAAAGGGCACCATACTTGCCAGAAAAGGGCACCACTGAAGCTGACCGCAAAAGGGCTGAAAGCTCTCTCACCCTCCGAGCAGCAAGATATCAAGCCAAGTGCGAAGCACGAACTGGAATGGATCAAGATATTTCACTCCCTCATTTGGACAGATCTGATCACGTCCAAACTCCCCAGCAGAGCATCGTCGACCGATGTCGGCTGCAGATTTGCTACACACCCAGTTGTAGCACAGCCCCTCTGTGGGAGAAACTCACTAGCTGCGCGCAGAAGAAGAAGAATCTAGCAGAATGCTAGGGGCATGAGGCCACAACTTGCTGTTTATCCATCAACCACCCAGGGGAGGGATTTAAAATGAGAGATTGAAGAATATAGAGATGTGCGCTGAGAGAAAAAGTGAGGAAAAGGGCTTTTTTTTTAGAAAAACAGAGCTTGAGGGCCGAGTGATGTGAGAATCACAAATGAGAAAGGGTGGGAAATAATACCCAGAGAAACTGGCTCCTCGTGCACTGAGAGGTCTCTCGTCTTTGTAACACGTCTGTGTGTCGTGTCTTTTGTTTTGTTTTTCTCGATTCTTGCTTTGAGTCGTTCCGAGCGTGTCTCGATGTGTTTAGGTTGTTTACCTTTATTTTTCGTTGTTGGGTCGTCTTTGCTGTGTTCAGTTGTAGGCTCAATACCCGGTTGAGAACTCATTTTCTCAATTTCAAAAATAATTTGTTGTATGCTCAGAGTGCTGTGCCATTCTCCACATTAAAAAGGAATTTGTTCTTTCGAAAACTACAGGGTTCAACCCAGGTCATGTGAGAACAGTAAAATTAGGATCTATCTGAAGCTATGTGGGTTCCAGACTGCAAAGCAAAAGAAAAGAGGGAAAATCGAAGCATCTGAGTGTGTTTCACCTTCAGCGGATCCTGAGATTGTATTCCGGATGTACCTCTTCAGACTTTGTCAGTGTTCCGAAGAATGAGCGCGCCTCTATTCCAAGTGTAAGCCTGCTTCAAGTCAGAATGGCAATTAAAGCAGCAGCATATGTTATCTCTCTCTAATATGAACAGGGTGTGCCCGTTTTTGAGCTGAGTGTGTTGCAAACCCCTCCAAGAGGTAAATCAGAGGTTGCATTTGGAGTTTGGTCTCGTTAAGGCTTGTATTCCCTTATTCGGCATTTTGTTTCAAATATGCGTCGTCACGCACATTCCACTTGCATTGTTATGCATCCTTCCACCCGCATTGATATGCACTTCTCATGCTTGCATTGTGATGCCCATTCCAATTGCATTGTTATGCACCCACTTCACTAGCATTGTTATTCTCATTCATTACATTGATTATGCACATCTATCTTGCATTGTTATGTACCTTTTCACTTGCAATTGTCTTTCCTTCTCCTCGCACGTGCGACGGGTCAGACTTCCTCTGGTTTAGAGCATTTGGAATACGTTCCAATGCTCATCCCTTTTTCGAAACACCGGGATACGTCCCTACGTTTCTCTCTTCTTTCTGAAACACTGGGATACGTCCCTAAGTTTCTCTCTCTTTTCGAAACACCGGGATACGTCCCTATGTTTCTCTCGCCTTTCCGAAACACTGGGATACGTCCCTATGTTTCTCATTCCTTGCGGAACACCGGGATACGTCCCTATGTTTCACATTCCTTGTGGAACACCGGGATACGTCCCTATGTTTCACATTCCTTGCGGAACACCGGGATACGTCCCTATGTTTCTCATTCCTTGCGGAACACCGGGATACGTCCCTATGTTTCACATTCCTTGCGGAACACCGGGATACGTCCCTATGTTTCTCATTCCTTGCAGAACACCGGGATACGTCCTTATGTTTCTCCTTCCTCCTGAAACACCGGGATACGTCCCTATGTTTCTCCTTCTTTTCTAACCACTGGGATACGTCCCTAATCTTTGGGATACGTCCCTAATCTTTGGGATACGTCCCTAACCTCTGGGATACGTCCCTAAACCTTGGGATACGTCCCTAATCTTTGGGATACGTCCCTAATCTCTGGGATACGTCCTTAAACCTTGGGATACGTCCCTAATCTTTGGGATACGTCCCTAACCTTTGGGATACGTCCTTAATCACCCGGATACGTCCCTAATCTCTGGGATACGTCCCTAACCTGTGGGATACGTCCCAAACCTTTGGGATACGTCCCTAAATCTTGGGATACGTCCCTAAACCTTGGGATACGTCCCTAAACACCGGGATACGTCCCTAAACCTTGGGATACGTCCCTAAACACCGGGATGCGTCCCCATGTTTCTCCATCTTTGGTTAAGAACATCTGGAATACGTTCCAATGCTTATACCTTTCCGAAACACCGGGATACGTCCCTATGTTTCTTTGCATGATCATAAGTTATGTTCGACTTCTTGCATTATCATTTGCATTTTGCCCCTGCCTGCGGCATACCTGCGGGCACATCTTTGTCTATCTTGTCTGCTTTGTCTAAGTCTTCGGCCTTGTCAAAAATGGGTCGTCTCTGGGCTTTGACATTCACTCCCGTTATTCTTATGACTTTCGAGTTCTGTCAAAGAGGGGCAACTGTAGACACCCCATTTTTGACCGACCTTAAGACTCAGACGTCACTGATTGAGCGCTTGGTGATGTTGCATATTGTGCTCGTTCTGAGGTTGCGGAGTCCTGGCTGCGAGCCTTGCCTCCGGACTTCCGGACTCTTTTATGCTTTGCCTCGGTTTGCGAACCAGGCCCTGTTTTCTCTGTTTTCTCTTCCCAAAGGGAGGGAGAGGTCTCGTAGATCATCTCTCAGTGGCCGTAGGCTACGTTTCGTGGTCATAGGCCATTTTTCCCATTTCGGAGCCCGGTTCCCGATTTTCGGAGCCGTCAGGCCGTGTGCCTCGGTTCGGGACCGCCTAACTACCTCCGTTTGCTCCGGTTTTTGGCATGCATCTTATTTCCTCCCTTTTGAGGGACATTGTGTCGTCCGAGAGACCAACTTCGTGGTTGAGCACCACTCCCGGTGCCTAACAGCCCACTTTCAGGGCCCCGAACTACGTGTTTCGGCTCCCGAACCTTCATTCTACATTTTTGGGCTCCGACCCAAACTTGAGATAGTCATATTTTGAACTCCTTTTCATGTTTGATTAAGGACCTCTTGATGTTTGACGTCTCCATCTATCACTTGCTTCTTTACCCCTCCATTTTCCCCTTTTCTTGCACGATAGTTTAGGCCTACTTGTATTTATTTTCGTGGCTTGATGTAAACTAGAAAGTGTCTCATTTTGAGCCCCTCTTCAACTTTGTTGAAGGGATCTCGGCCATTTGAGACCCGCAGCTATCACTTGCCCCTTTAGCTCACCTTTTGGCCATTTTGGGGGGAATTTTGAATCCGAATTTCCCCCCTTTTTTCCCCCTCTTTTCCATCCCTTTTTGTCTATAAAACCAGAGCTCCAGCTGCATTTTTCTGGGTTAGAAGACTTTGGTTTGAGTCTCATATATACAATCTCTCTCTCTCTATATTTCAAGCACCAAAACCCTAAAAGTCCTACACCATTTCTTCACCATTTCTTCACCACCACCTAGCACCACCACCACCACTCCATTCCAGCGGCTTGGAGGACCTTCTTAGAGGCTATAAGTGCTGTATTTTGGACCAAGAGGCTGCTAAAGTTTGGTTCTTCAAGGGTGAGTCTCGTTTTTCCCTTTTTTGCTCTTTTCTTGGTCTATATCTTAGCCCTTCTTGCTTATACATTTGAGCTCCGACCAAAACTGAAAGTAGCATTTTTTTGAGCTCTATTTCATCTTTCATTAAGGGTCTCTCACTGTTTGAGACCCCCTTTTGGTACTTGCCTCTTTAGCCTTCTTTGTGCCATATTTTTGCATGATATTTTTAGCCTATGTGTAGTCTGTTTTGAGCTCTGATGTAAACTATGAATAGGCTTATTTTGAGCCCTTATTCAGCATTGAAGAAGGGCTCATCCTTGTTTGGGACCTCCATGTGTTACTTGCCATTGAACCCCTCTTTGGTCCCCATTTTTGCATGATTTATTAGCCTATTATGTCTCTGTTTTTCGACCCTGAGCAGAACTGAAAAGGGTCTTATTTTGACCCCCTCTCCATGTCTCATTGAGGGTCTTTAGCTGTTTGATGCATATTTTGTATACTTCATGTTATAGCCCTCTTGGTGGCCTCATTTTGCATGAGATCTTTAGCATACTTGTATATGTTTTTGGGGCTTGATATAAACTGAAAACAGTCATGTTTTTGGTCCCTCTTCAATGTTGTAGAAGGCCCCTTTCCTGTTTGGGGCCAGCATTTGTGACTTGCTTCATTACCTCCCTTGCGGAGCCATTTTTGCATGCTAATTTAGTCCCACTTGTGCTCATTGTTTGGCCATGCTTTAAACTGTAAACATGCTTGTTTTGGGGCTTCCTTGCTTCTGTCTTTACACTTCATGTTCAAATTATGCATGCTTTGTATAGCTACAAGTCATTTCATGTGCTTAATCTTGCATTTTGGGATTGATTTCGTGCATCGGGTGCATTTTTGCCATGCTTCGGGGCTGTTTCGCATCTCATTTTGCTACTGAAATTTGCATGTTTGCATATCATATCCCATACCTTGCCATGCTTTGGTAGAGTGGCATTCGTGCCTTAGGTTCGGTCCTCGGTTTGCGTGCACACGTGCACGCATTTCGAGTGTCTCATTTTCATCTAATGGCTACTGATGTGAGTGCGGCTGAGGTCCACTCACATTGGTGTAAGTCCATCTTGCGTTGTGTATGCCATGTTTCAATGCGTTGTGCATGTTATGTTGTTAGCATTGTGTGTGCCATGTAGTTGCATTGCATGTTTGTATGCTTGCTTGCATGCTTAGGTCGCATGTGCATTGTTGTGCATTGCCTCACCTCTTGATCAACCATGATTGAGGTTGGGTCCCTTGTATGTTTTGTGTGCATTGCATTTGACATTGAAATGTTTACTTGACTCTTTGGCCATCATGCATCGAAATGTGTGATTGGTGGCCCGAGGGTCGAGCACCACACTCCCTTGAGTCTTAAACATGATATGGAGTGTGGTGGTGCAAACATTGCTTTGAAAATACATTGCCATGCCTTGTTTGCCCTCTGCTGCTGTCAAACAGGTTTCTGCAGGAAGTTTTGACCGGTCGGCTACATACAGTGCCGACCGGCAATTCATCAATGGCCGATAACTTCATCAGCGGCCGGTGACCATTTCCCATAGCCGATGGACATTCCTCCTAGCCGGTGGCACTCCACAGTGTGCAGAGAGCATACCTTGGGACTTGTGCAGTCTTCAGAGGTGCCAAATAGTGAAAACAGAGGCAACATGTGTCATGGCAATGAATTTCTGGGCGAAGCAAATCCGAGCATGCGTGCATCCCTCTTCCCGAGGCCTTTTACTGCTTTCCATAGCTTATAGCTGAATTTGTTAATTAATTAAATAGAGTTTTGTAATATTTAATTAGTTAGAGTAGTTAATTATTTATTCGGCCTGTATTATTCTCTTGGTCCCTTCGAGCGAGGGTAAATTTGTAATAAGTGTGGGTGAGTGTGTGCATGTCTTCCAACCCCCACTTCTTTCTCCCTTTTACTTACCTGCTTTCAATGGTTAGTACTAGGGCATATTTATTTTAGCATCCTTATGCTATGCATGCGTGCATTCATACATTTGTCATACATGCACCGGGCTCGGCGCATCATGCTAACTGCAATGTATTTCAATTCCAAGTTGAATACATGTTATTTGTAGCATCTCATATGCCATCTTAGATTAGCCTAGCCTATTTTAGTTGCATCTTGCCTGTGTTGCATTAGCCATCTTAACATGAGCTAGGATCACGCATTGATTACTAACTAGCTTTTGTTTTGGCTCGGAGTACTAGGTAAGCTTTTATGCTTTAGCATACAACATGCGTGTGAATGTTGCCATAATAGCATGATTACCATGAGGCTAGCTGCTTATGTGATATAACTGCTTGAATGCCTGTGGATGGAGGTCAAATTACTTAAATTGGAACAATGCATGAAAACTGTGAGTTTTGAGCCCACTAGATAGTGGCAAAACCGTCTTTTCTAAAAGCCCACTTGAGAGTGGCAAAATCCGCATTTTAGCCTACTTATGAGCAGCAAACCGTTTTCAAAATAAACGTGAAATGTTTTGTTCCAATTTAGGCGATTTGGTCTATACTTGTTTGCTGTGCGCATAACATAGTAATTCTAGGCTAATAACCGGAATAAGAACGCATAACGTTTTCAAAATTGGATATCACGGTTAGTAGAGGCCGGTCTTCGGACCGGGTGAGAGGGGGTGCTCATGGCTGACCTTCCCCGATCGTACCCAAGTTCTCGAGCCGAGGCAACTTTGGTGATGACGGACACGTGGCCTTTGGCACCGAGTCAGGGTTTCCTAAATTCCCCAAAATAAAACATTTAGGTGGCGACTCTGTATCTGGCAAAGCAGTCCATGTTTGGCACTTCTTTTCAAAAAATCTGTTTTCAAAACGATTTGCTGGATTTGGACTCTTTGGTTCAAATTAAGAACCGTGACAATCGAGTCCGAACTGTAGCGAGGTCCCCCGCGGACGTGCTACAACATTGCTTCATATCAATAGGAGTTGTCTACGAAATATAATAAAGCAGTGCACCCAAGGCAATTCAAGATTGGAGATTGGGTGCTGCGCAAAATAATGGGAAACACTTTGGTGCCTGGAGATGGCAAATTAGGACCTAATTGGGAAGGGTCATATAGAGTGATTGGTTTGGTAGGAAAAGATGCATATCACCTAGAAGATGCGGACGGCCGAGCTATTCCAAGGCCATGGAACACAGCCAATCTCAAAATATTTTATTTTTAGCTCTTTCATAACACTTGTAATTTTTCTTTTTGATATTTTAATAAAACAAGTAGGCATTTTTTCCGTAAAAATTTCTTTCCTCTATTTGTAAACATTGTTCGTATTCATTAGCCGTCTGGGGGGCAAAGAAGGTTGGCAGGTTTGACCAACAATTTTTTGCATTCTTCAGCTGAGATAAGGATCTAGGCTAAAAAATGTTGGCAGGTTTGACCAACACAACTTTTTGCACTCTTCAGCCGAGATAAGGATATAGGCTGAAGAAGGTTGGCAGGTTTGACCAATGATTTTTTATTCTTTAGCTGAGATAAGGATTTAGGCTAAAGAAGGTTGGCAGGTTTGACCAACACAAAGTTTTTGCACTCTTCCGCCAAGATAAAGATCTAGGTAGAAGACGGTTGGCAAGTTTGACCAACAGTTTTTGCACTTTTCCACCGAAATATGGATCTAGGCAGAAGACGGTTGGCAGGCTTGACCGACAGTTTTTGCACTCTTTAGCTGAGATAAGGATCTAGACTAAAATAGGTTGGCAGGTTTGACCAACAAAAGTTTTTGCATTTATTAGCCGAGATAAGGATTTAAGCTAAAGAAGGTTGGTAGGTTTGACCAACATACGTTTTTGCATTCTTTAGTTGAGATAAGGATCTAGGCAAAAGAAGGTTGGCAAGTTTGACCAACACAAGTTTTTGCACTCTTTAGCCGAGATAAGGATCTTCGCCGAGTTAAGCATCTCGACCAAGGCAGGTCGGTAGGATTTGACTAAGATTATGGACTCTTTAGCCGAATTGACTTATCTCGGCTGCAGATGACCAGCAAGTTTTAGCCTAGTTTTTTGGATTTTTGGTCAAGATAGGTATTTCGCCCAAAGAAGGTTCGTAGGATAGTATAAGACCATGCCAATTAGTTCAGCTAAGCATGCAGATAATATCATGCAAAATAGTGCATAACAAACACAATAACCAAGCAAACAGACGAGATTTTTCATTGATTGGAAGATGATTACAAAATGTACGGCCTACAGTCCGGTTACATAGTAAAGAGAAACACCAATAAAAACGTAAAAAAGAAGGACAAAAAAGGCAAATCACGGTCAAGCGAGCAAAGCTTCCAGCTCGACGTCAGCACCATCACCAGCTCCATCTCCAGCCTGGTTGGTTTCAGCACCTCCTTCTAGAGTTAGGTCGGTGATGCCTTCTTCGATCACCAAACTTGGGTCATCTGGTTAGGCCCTTCCGACCGAGCAAAAAGATCAGTCAGAGTGTCATTAGGCGCAGGGCTATCCTCATCCTCCTCCACTAAGAGTTTTTGTTGAACAGCATTGGTGTAGCCTACCATGTAGCTCGGTATGAAGTGCGAAGGGAGATTCAAAAAAATTTCCGAGTCCGATGCATGGCCGAGCTTCTCTACCGCGGCTTTCCAACCACTCTTGAAGAAAATATCCTTTGTGGCCTCGCACTGTTTGACATACACTTCCTCGCCTTTTTTGAAGCTGCACTCCTCAGCATCCTTCATTTGCTTTCGCAATGCCTTTATCTTGGCATTTTTCTTCTTCTCCAGCTTGGCTAGCTCTCGAATGTAACGGTCATTTCTTTCGGCCAAAGCTTTTTGTTTGTCTTTTTCAGTAGCACTAAGCAGCTTGGCCAGGTGATCGCGGTCGGTGCTCAGATCGGCAAGCTTTGTTTGGAGCTCTTTAAGCTCGGCTTCTTTGGCCTTATTGTCTGCAATGTCCGCCTTGGTCATCTTCCTTAATTCGAGCACGCACTGATGGGCGATTTGGTTTTTTTGCATGGCCTGCAGAGCATACGTGATATGTTAGATAAATCGAGCGACAAGCTCATGGCAACACTAGAAGGTGTGGAATTCAGGATTACCAGAATTAACGACTTATTAGTGGACCGTATCATTTTCAGCTCGGTCAAATGTGCATGGTGCCCTATATCAATTGGCAGGCAGACACTCTTGGCCAAATTAAATGCCAGAAGATGGCCCTTTTCTGTGCAAATAGAGTCTGCTGGAGACACAACGTGGCCCCTGAAAGACATAACTAGTGTCCACGCCAGAGTGGGAGACGATGTAGTTCGGCGTCCACTTGAAGATCGTTCGCAGAGCGCGGCCTCAGGCTGCTTGGTTCCTCATCCGTTAAATGCTATGTCTGAGTCATCGAAGTACGGGGCCTCTTGCTTGGTCGAGATGACGAAGCTCTGGCGGATGGGAGGGCGACCACGGTCTCGCGTACTTGACCAGTTAGCGGTAGCTCGGTTTGCTCTTCGGCATTGGAGGTAGAAGTCTGTTTGGTAATAAGGGCTTGTACAGCTTGCCTTTTTGCGATCGCTTGCTCTTCAGTTAGAGGAATGAGATTGATTTGGGGGAGATTTGGATCCGGCTTAGGCAATGATTCGAGAAGGAAGTTTGTGACCTTCGTTTTCCTCTTACCATTATACCGGTAGGTCCGCTCAAAATTTAAGAGCTCGGTCCAATCTCGGTGGCAGTATCGAAGCGCGGCACGAAGGGCATCTTGATTCGCATAGGCATAAGTAGTTTTAGGTGGTTCAAATATGCAAAAGAGGAAACAAGGGTTAGCATGGCATGAATACGTGAAATAGCAAAAGAGACAGACCGAACTATCCTTAAAGCTACCTCCTTATTCCAGTTGATATTTCGGCCTGGTATTGGGCCTTTGTTGTCCTCAAAATTTCCACTAACCCAGATAAAGTCATCATCATTTAAATCCTTGTCTGGCGTGCGTTTGATGATTTTCTCTTGGCCTTTTCTGATTCTCAAGTAGTGGACCCAATTGTCGTCATTTTGGTTGAGCGAATATTGGTGGAATAGCTCGGCCAATCCAAGGTTGAGGCCAAGGCGGTGATTTAGCTTGGCTATGCTATTGATTATTCTGTAAGTGTTGGTGGACAATTAAGTGGGGCATAATCGGGTTTGTCCAAGGAACTCGCAAATAAAGGGCTGCACGAGGAACCGAAGCCCACCCTCAACAATAGATAGAAGGGTGAAAGGAACAAAACTGGGCTTGCCCCATGGTGTGATGTCTAGCTCGGCTAACGTGAATTGAACATCGTCAAGAATGTTATATTCCCTTCTGAACTCGGCTATGGCACTGGGCGAATTCACGAGGAACTGGTATTTGCCAATGGGTGTGTCCTTTGTTTATAAATATCTGCTTGGCTCCTTAGCCTGGCGTTGTGGTGAATGGTGTGCCTGGGTAAAACCTAGTAAAAGTCTGCACAGTAAAGAACATAGAATGTGTTATGGCTAGCTAGTGACCGGGCTAAGGCATCAGTGTAAATTAGTTTGCTCGGCTAAAAACTGAGACAAGGTCTTAGCCTGATCCTGAGAAAATGTGAGATTTTAGCACAATCTATGTATAGAGCCAGGCGGGAGTGCGGTCGTGTTTAGATGGTGCTTTCCTAGTTTGGTGAGACACATCTAAGTGAGCACAAACAAGTTTGTAGCTCAATTTCAAAACGATTTTGGATCAAAACCAAAATTCTTGTGTGATTTCAGTTCCAATTGGGAGGGAGTTCTTCCTAAGTTGTGGAGTTTTTGGAAGCTAATGCAATTCTAAGTTCGTTTTTATATATGTAACAAATGCTAAAAGTACTATTGCAGTATCATTGATGGGTTCATAGTCCAAGAACATGAAGAGTCATATGGAGTGCACGAAAGAATATGAAACTTACAAGTTTTTTAGTGGAGAATGTGGCACAGATCAGCAAATGGTGTTACAGCAACAGTGTTGAGTTTGATTTGATGACGAAAACAATGGTACCAGGGCTTGAATATAGACAAGTGTAGGATTAGAGTTTTGATTGCAGAGATTGGAGAGGTTAGAGGATGAACAGTAAAAGATGACTGTTCGAAATTAAGGGACTGTGTTTATAATGGAGGCAAAACGGCAGGCCTTTTCAATTTTTTGGTAAGTGTGAGACGGCTGTTACAGTATGGAGGGGCAATCGGCGCATGCCACGTGTCCCAGTAAGGACACGATGTCAGATACATGGGACAACGGGCTGTACGACTGGCGTGATTTCTGGAAACCGAGCTGCCTTCTAGCGAACGCGTTTTAGCTCGGTTAGGCTGAACATTTAGGTTTGGTTGGTTTGAATATCTTAGCACGCCTCGAGAAGATTAAATCCAATCATGCTACGCAGATGGAATTAAGGGGCAATTGAGAGGGTAATTTGTGAACAAATTGGGCCGAGCTAAGAAGATTTTTCTTTGAAAGTTGGGCCGCGTAGTGTGCCGAGGTAAGAGATGGTGTAGCTCGATCTTGGGCTAAGAAGCTACTAGGCCGGTTGCCAGGGCCTGGACCTAGTTATCTGAAAGTAGTCCTTTATCAGACCGAGATGCTGTCAGTGAAAAGGGTCGAGCTATATGTAGCTCGGCAGGGTGCCATTCGGTAGATTGGCTTCCAATCACACGAAACGAGTGGTATTAGACTGAGATAAGGTAGCTCGGTCGCGAATGTATATCCGAGCATGAGGGTATGGCCATCTCACTTGGTTGGTAGTGATGAGGGTATTATCAGGATAGGCATTATCCTTAGGAATATAATTCCTAAGAGAATTTTGCTAAGGAGAGTTAGAGTCCTACTAGGATTGTGCCGCGTGGAATTTATAAAAGTTCATGATAGGACCTATGCACAGTTATCACTATTCTTATTCTCAAATACACAGAGCTCATTGCCTATTGATTACTTGTTGACTTAGGTAGTAAAACGACGACGTTTGGAGGAGTGCAAACTTGATCAACAAGATTATACGAGAAGATTATTCTATGCTCGTATAGTTGTTTATTGTGAACATTCACATTGTACGTTAGTGTGCATTTTGTTTTTTCAAAAGTAAATTGTATATTTGTTGTTTACTGTGAACATTCACATTGTATTTTGATTTTCGTTCTGATTTTTTGTTGGGTTATTTTTAAATTTTTTAAATTATAAAAAGATTCAAAATTCATAATTTGAGATTTTCTCCATGGAATGCGGGAGAGATTTTTTTCTTAAAATAAAGGAGATATTTTCTCTATAGAATAAGAGAGAGATTTTCTCTTTAGAATGAGGGAGAGATTTTTTTCCCATAAAATGAGGGACTATTGTTATGTATTAGTTTTAAAATAGAAACACGTGCAAAAAATTAGAAATGATGATTTGGTCATATTATATCAAACATGACTTAATGGAATATTCAAAAAGAATATGAGTTAGATGGAATAAAACACTCAGAAAGATAATTTATAAAAAATGACCCATTTTGTATTTGGTGAATTTTTTGAAAGTTTTGTTTTTACAAATGGGTGAATTGCACTAACGGTTTTTATAGTTTGGGCATTGTATCACTTTGATCCATGACTTTTCAATTGTGACACATTTAACCCTGAATTTTATTCCAAATAAGGATAATTGAAGATACCATTGCTTAATTTCAAAGGCAAAGTTGTCCATTTGATAAATATAAATTAATTTGACAAAAATAAATGCCAATAAAATATTTTTAAATTTTTAAAATTTATTTCTACCCACTAAGATAAACTTATGTAAAATTAATAAATTTTTTAGACATTTATTTATTTATTTTTTATCAAATTAATTTTTATTATGTGTTTGGATGATAATCTTATAATGGGTGGTTGTTTTTATTTTCATTAAATTAGTTTCTATTTTTCTAAAAATTAAATATGACAATAATTTTGACATCATTATTAAGCCAATATATTAAATTAAAAAATTCAAAATTAAAAATATTTCATATATTAAATATGTCGATTGCACATTAAAAGCTTAACAACTACTTATTACATGATTATCATCCAAACACATAATAAAAATTGATTTGGTAAAATAAATAAATAAATAAATGTCTAAAAGATTTATCAATTTTATATAATTTTATCTTTGGTGGGTAAAAATTATTTTTAAAAATTCAAAAATATTTTTTTGACATTTATTTTTGTAATATTAGTTTATATGTTACCAAATTGACAACTTTGCCTTTGAAATTGAGCAATGTTATTTTCAATTATCCTTATCTAGAACAAAATTCAAAATTCAAAATCAAATGTGTCACGATGGAAAAGTTGGCAACCAAAGTGACACGAACCCTAAATTATAAGGACTATTAGTGTAATTCACCATTTACAAATATTTATACATTTTAAGTGTATGCAAATTAGACATATCTAAAAGATAAAAATTTTTACGTAAAATGTTAAAATTTTTTACAAAAAACAAAAAATACAAAAAACAAAAAAAACTCAATTTTAAAAAAAATGGTGTAAACCAAACAATGTGATTTGTTTTAGAAAAATAAACAACAAATATAACTTTAAGAATATCTATCCATTTTTTGTAATATAAATTTGATTCAAATATATAATTACCAATATGCGATCATCTTATTTTTTGTATGAATATTCCATTCAATAAGTCTTAAAAATTAAACGGTTTAGATCATCAAAATTAATCTCAAAATGAGTCTATTAAGCCCAAATATTCTCACAAATTAAGATGACCAACTCGAAAAAATTCAAATCCTTATATAAAATATACTTTCTCAGTGCAGGGTGGGCAGTGGTGGAGTAATAGAGTAGATGGATGGGATGTGGAGGTGGTTGCCACCAGTACTGAAAGAAGAGTGGGTGAATAAGGAACTTTGCTGAATTAGAGAAAAATTAAAAAGGAACTTACTAGATTTTTAAAGTGCCTACTTTGATGAATTAAGAGGTTGTGGTACTTGCCGATACTTGTCCCAAAGATGATGAAGATGGCATTTGCATGACTCTTCTTATCATTTCATTAACCACAATAAACATACACAAGCAAACATCACATGTTAAGAATGCCATTTGCAACTTCTTTTCACGGCTTTCAATTCCTTGATTACTAGCCTAAATTCAGCTCTAACTTAAACTCTTCTCCTATAAGCAGTGACAACCCGGACATCTCAACTGTAACAAACCGGCCGTTCTCCTTAAAACTTGTGCTGAAGTTTCCAAACAGTTTCGCTCCTAAGTTAGTGATTAACTCATAACCCTTCAACATTTTAAAATTTTTTAGCCCCACAAATGTCATCTTTTCTATGATCCACTTCTGACTCGTTGCAAATTCTCTGTTCACAACCACCGTTCCAACAATTACCTTATTCCCCACGACTCTACCATACAAACTCACTAAAGTCCACCTTCCTCCCTCTTTGCCCATCTCTACTTCCTCTCCATCATCCAAGAAAACTTCTCCGGTGCTGTTTTCACTACTGCTGACAACCACCAATAGCTCGAATGGTGTCCTCCGAGCTGCTTCTGTTGTCATTGCTTCTCCTTGCATGGCCAATATATTCCCTTCTCGGACATGTACGTTTACATAATCAGGCGGTGTATCAAGAGTGACATGCTTTCCCTGTTTTACGCTCACTGAATGTGAATAGTTGAAGAGGTCAAACCAGTTTCCTGCTGGGAAGTATGCATCAACTGATACAGTGCCTGGCTTCAATGCAGGTGACACCATTACACCTTTACCAATTAGGAACTGTGAATTGATTTCATAAGTTGCTATATCTTGAGGGAATGAGAAGAAAAGGGGACGTGCAATGGGGGTTCCTTTCGTATGTGCCTCGTACATCAACATGTAAAAGTAAGGGAGTAGACGGTAGCGGAGCCCAAGAACCTTCTTGGCTGTTGCAGCAACTGAATCCCAGAGATAAAGCTCTTGACGGTTAGTATCCTTGGCTGAGTGATCTCTAGCAAAGGGATAAAAGGCCCCTAGCTGCATGATATCAAAGTTCTGAGATAAATTTGCAAACTTTATATTTATTTATTTTTTTATAGGAAATAAGAAAAGAGCACATTTTCAATCCACTATGGTAACAAAATTCCCACATATTGTTTGGAAATAATTGAAGGAAGAATCTTCTAAAATGGTGTCAGAAGCAAAAATAAACAAATAAACCTAACAAGTGCAGAGACATCACCAGAATTAAAATAAAAATTAAAATATGTGAACAATGTCAATTCCTAAAATCCTAATTATGCCGTGCACCTCATCCCCCCAACCCCGGGTCAAATGGTGAAATTTGAAAATGGAAACTTGTCCCAGAGAAAAGAAATCTTAATAAAAACTTTATAAACAGACAAAATGACTCCTTTAATGTATTTTAGTAGGGTAAAATACTCGGTTCTCTGTGCACCATAAATAAATATAGTGGAATATTTTAAATCCTCAGGTGTCATTTGAAACCGGCATGAATTATACCTGAATCCAACGTTGGCAGAGCTCTTCAGTTGTATCTCCAGAAAAACCACATATATCTGCTCCAACCATTGGAATTCCGAACAGTCCGAAATTCAAGATGCTCGGGATTGAGTATGCCAAGTCTTCCCATGTGGCAGCATTGTCTCCAGTCCAATGTGCTGTGTACTTGCCAGAGCCCACGAAAGTTGATCTAGCTAGTATAAATGGCCTTTTTTGAGTCACTTTGACTAAGGCCTGATTAGTGGCAATGGATTCCAAGAACCCGTAAAGGTTGTGGGCATCGTATGCTGTGATGTTAGCGAAGTGTAGAGAAGTTGCCGGAACAGTTCTTTCATTTATGGGCCGTTGCCCTCCAGAATTGTTAATCTTATAGGGAGGGTTATCAAGTGTTGAAAATGGAATGGGAGAGGAAGAATTGAAATTGGATATCTCATTCATGTCAAGCCAGATGCCATCAAAAGGGAGAATATTTCGGAACCTATTGATCTCATCACCCCAAAAGATTGCACCGGTTGGATTTAGAAAATCAGGGTAGTAGACAGGCCCTGGCCAAACCACCCCCAGGTAAGGTACACCATCACGTTTTATGAAGATGTCAGCTTGCATCCCTCTTATGTAGGTTCCATATGTATTGTTTACACTGATTCCTGAGGTGAAGGCAACATACATTTTTTTAAGAGTGATTTGAGAAGTAAACCAACAATATAAACTTGACTGAACCATTTGATCGAGAATAATAAATTACCAGGATCCAAGATGAGCACATATTTCTGACCATTGTAGTGAAGAGTATCAACAAATTTCTTCATCTGGTGAACGGGAAAGTAAACAGGATCAAGTGTGAAATCCTTATAACCATCCATATAATCAATATCTGTCCACATGACCTCTAGTGGAATTCCAGCTTTGGCATAGCCATTAACCACTCCCTCAACATCAGAAACATTTTGGTAGCCCCATCTGCACTGGTGAAATCCTGTACAAAAACAGTGTGAACGGGGAAGGATTTAAGGCGCTACACTACACAACTATTAAGCTGGAAGCTAATCTGATTAAGAGGAAAGAAGAAAAGGTTGGAGGCAAGGTGTTGGAAAATAAACAAAAAATATATATAAAGAAAAAAAATGAAGAATGTGGGATGTAGTGCAAGGAGAATATAAAGAAGGAACAATGTGGACATAAAGTGAGTATCTCATGGACGTCTTATGCAAATTCAAGTAAAAACGACCAACACACAATCAACCATTCAAATTTTTTAGCTGTCTTCTTTAAGCTTTTGATCAAGGATCATACATCATAATAATTTCCTTTCAATATATCCAAAGTGGTCTTTTGAACATTTTCCCTTATCTTGAATGTTCTAATTCATTTCCAAAGCATACATGACCAAATTCATATAAAAATGTTGCGTGTCTTTACCAATTATTTAAGTGCGGGACTTTCTTTCTTATTCATTTATTTCCATGTCTCATGTATTTCTGTACTTTTATTAATGGTCTCTGTTATCACGTGTTTCTCAAAAATGTATTCGTCATCTTTCAAATTCATATACATATCAATTTCTAAGATATCCAAAACACAAATTGAAAGGGAAGATCAAGAGAGTAAGCACAGAACCGAAAATAATCAAGAAAGAAGAGCTATGGAAAGAGGCCAAAACCAAGGATTAAAGAATAGCATAGCAATAGGAGCAGGATACTAACACTAGCAACTCTGAGTCAACATATACTGATATGAGAGTATTAATGTGCTAAAATTATAATCCGGTTCGGTTGATGAAGTTACGTTTACAATTGAAATTTGTATCCACAAAACAAGACCAAGAAAGAAGAAAAATATATCTGCCCCCTTCTAATTTAATTTCTGGGATGGAGCTGTTATAATTATTTGGCAATAGCAACAATTATAGCAGCCCAACGGAGTTGCTCACATCCTCATCCCAATTAACTGCTATGTGCTAAATCCTAAGAAAAGCAGAACAAGTTTATGCTAAGATATACTTGGAAATTGGAAGTTAAGGTAGTAGCAATTAGTACATATATGTATAGTATAGTATAGTATAGTATATATACATACCAAAAGACCAGTATGGCATTGGGGCTGGGCGGCCAATGAGCTGTGTGTATTGCTCCATCACCATCGTAGGCGTGGGTCCGGCGAAGAAATAAAGATCAAGAATACCCCCAATGACTTTATAAGTAATCCTATCACCAGTGTACACAATGTCCATGCCATTGCTGTTGAGCAACAGCACACCGTGGGTGGTTCCTGCCTCATCATCATCGGGTGACCTGACGTCCATGTAGAAGGGGTGGGAGCCATATAGATTGAGGTCGAGATTGGCACTTCCGATGTCGGCGTTCCAGAGGGTGAGTGTCTGGTTGTGGGTGAGCTTGAAGGAATTCTTGGTGTGCTCTCCGAGGCCGTAGAGGGAGGAGCGGTGGGGAGGGAGAGAAGATGAGAGCTGCAGGTACTGATCCTTGAAGATGAGAAATGTGCCGGAATCGGAGGCATCCGGCGAGGTGTCGAAGAGGATGTCGCCGGAGGAGAGGCGGGAGACGGTGAATCCGAAGGGAGTGGTGTTGTGGAGAGTGAAAGTAAGGTCTGAGGTGGGGTCGGAGAGGAAGAAGTGCCTTTCTGTTGTTTCTATCGGAGGAGGAGGTTGGAGGGTCGCCCCCTGCTGTAACTGTTGTAGGAGTGGGAGGCTCTGGCGGCGGGGTAGGAATTGCTGTGGGACTTCCCATCTCTGGTGGTCCGCGTCTGTTATCCGGATTCTCAATCGATCGCTGCTCTCATAGCTGCAAAACAGTGAGCCCAACCCAAAAGACAAAAGTAAAAGTAAAAGTCTAAAAATTATTTTTATTTATTTATTTATTTATTTATTGTGTGTGTGTGTGTGTGAGAGAGAGAGAGAGAGAGAGAGAGAACAAAAACAAATCTGTAGGTTTAAATTTAAAATAAAAAAATTATATTAGGAGACCTTTCAGATAGAGTGATTAAAAAAAACCACAATTACAACGCTACTAACTCTCTGATGAGAGACTCGAACCAAATTAGGCAATCTTAATTTGAAACATGTAAAATTATAAAAAGAATATTGTTATATACCTGGCGATGAGGTTGAGATTCTGAACATCGGGTCCGAAAACCGATGAATTATGGATGAGTTGAAGATGAGCAGTCAACGAGTTTCCTGATGAGGATTCGGTGCCAACTGATCGGATTGTGTAACCATACCCCTCCACTTCTACTTGTGATCTCTCTTGTTCTTCTTCATGGGATAGTACTGCAACAAACAAGGAAAGAACAAAGACACTGAAGAAAATAATATGATACACAACCTGATAATAATGTAAGAGAGATGGTATTGGTAATGATCTCTTCATTGTTTGGATGACTTTCTGAGGAGTCTTGTCTTCTGCTTTTTATAAGTAACTTCATTTATTTTTATATGAAGACATAATATAATGCTAGAGACCTCTAAAAAGGTATCTCTAAACCCACCTCTAATGAGGTGGAAATGGAAAAAAAAAAAAATAAAACAAAAATCAAGACACATGATTGGCTGTGACAGTGAGGGCCCCACTGCCACATCACTAATGGTACCTCTAAATTAGAGGTCCCAAGTATTTTTGATATATTTATGGTCTTCAAAATTTGCCTATCATTTGAAATTTGGCTCAAACATAAAATTTTAAAAACGAAAGTGATATAAAATAATTATTTATTTATTTTGTCTAAATTAAGTTCAACGGGGTTTCCACACAAAGCAACTTAACCTCGTTTAGTAAGTGACTTTTTTAATTAAAAAGTTAAAAAATTATTTAAAAAATTAATAATTTATATTAATTTTTTTATCTTATATTTTAGTCAAAAAATCAAAAAATTACTAAAAAAATATGTTCTTAAACAAGGCATATACTTTCTATCTATGTCACCACGTGACCCAATGTGAATTTGTTTTTGGTTGCATTTAGTAGAGTTTTTTTAAATATGATTTGAGAATAGGAGTTGTATTTTGAGTTTGTGAGTGTTAGAATTATGATTTGAGTGTGAAAAATTTATTTGGTGAATGAGTTTTGAAATTTTTTTTGAATTCAATGAGAAATTTTTGATATAATATACGATATTTGATACAAAAATTTACAATTCAAAACCAAACACATAACTCAAAATTCTATTAAAACTTATAAATTTTTTAAAAAAATTCAGAAAATATTTTTTATTGAATATATGAAAATTAATGTGTCAATTGTAAAAAAAAATATATATATATATATATATATATATATATTGCACTGCTCCGACCAACCGATCGCACGATTAATGGGACAACCAATTAATTTAAATTTTTCACTTACAATTGCATTTTCAAAAATAAAATTAATTTTAAAAAAATCATAAACAAACACTATGTTAAAATCAAACTTTGATACCAAATAGAGCCTTTGTTTTCTACCTCCACGACTAAACTAGTGGCTGTGCTAGTGCGTCTTGTCATTTCAATGGAATCCTAGGACTGTTTGTTGATCATTTAATTAATCAAGATCATCATCTTGCTTCTAAATGAAGGACTTTTCTTAAATGTGTGGTATGTAAGGCATTTACGCCCTTTGTACTTTGTATTTACATCTTCTATGTATTGAGTTATACGATATTTTCTTGAAAGTTTACACATTGATGACCTGCTAAACGGGTCCCTTGCAGGTAAACTAATTAAATAATGTGAAAATATTTTCAGAAATGGGTGTAAACTTTTACAAAATAGTATAAACTTATAAACTTTCAGTAAAAGTGTAAACCTTCAGAAAATGGTGAAAGTATTTTGACGAAAAGGTTTAAGTGTAGAAAATTTTTCAGAAAAAGTATAATGTTTTAAAAAAAGTGTAACATTTAGTTTAGTATAAATTTTATCGACAAATAAGAGTTTAGTCACAAAAGGTTTGCAATTTTATTACCATCGGCCCCCCTCTTCTCTGTTTCCCACCAACACCTTCTCTATTCTCT
>JAPPVO010004210.1:0-27035 GCA_030407325.1 Camellia japonica | reverse complement strand
TTGAATTTGCTACTCGCAAGTAGGCTAAAACACGGATTTCAACGAGAGTTTTTCCAACTCAAACAATCCAACCTTCACCCACAGGCATTCAAACAGTTATCTCTAATAAGCACTTAGCCACATGGTAAGCATACTGTCATGGCAACATTCACACGCATCGCGATATGCTAAAGCATAAATACTTACATCGTACTCCGTGCCAAAACAATAAACTAGTTAGCAAACATGCATGGTCCTAGTTCATGTTAGTGGCTAATGCAACACAAGCAAGGGTGTAATCTAGACAGGCTCTCGGCTTATCCTAAGCATGGCATATGAAATGCTACAAGTAAAAGTATTCAATTTGAAATTGAAATACAATGCAGTTAGCGTGATGTACCGAGCCCGGTGCATGTAAGACAAATGTATGGATGCACGCATGCATGCATAAGGTATGCTAAAATTAAATATGCCCTAATCTGCCATCATAAGCAAGTAAATAAAAGGGAAGAAAGAAGTGGGGGTTGGAAGACATACATACACTCACGCACACTTATTACACAATTGCCCTCACACAGAGGGACTAAAAAAATATAAGTCCCAATAGTACAGTCCAAATACAGAATAAATTATTACAAAAATTTCTAATTAATAATTAAATGCAGAATAGAAAGGTCGCAGCCCCCCTCGGGATGCGCGAATGATGTGCTCGAATCCGACTCGCCCGGAAAACCCGCACCATACCACTGCTGCCTCTGTTTTTACTGTCCTGCCTTTCTGAAATCTCCAAAGTCCCAGGACACCTTCTAAGCACACTGAAGTACACCACCGGCTGGAGGAAATGACCACCGGCCGTTCAAAATGACCTCGGCTGCTTGAGAGGTTATCGGCCACAAACAAATGGCCGGTCGGCACTCTTTTATGCCGGTCGGCAAACAATTCCTGCAGAAGACAGTTTTGACAGCAACAGCAGACAAGCAGTGCATGGTGTGGAATTTTGAGCATATGTAAGCATGGCCAATGCCCCCTATCATGTATGGGACTCAAGGAAGCATGGCCTTGGTCCTTGGGCCACCAATTATGCCTTTTGGTGATGATGGCCTAAGGGACCAAGATTGCAATTCAATGTAAATATGCATGCAACACACAAATGAGAACCAAGACCCTATCATGTCAAGATCAAGGGCCTTAGTGACATGAGAATTGAGATGTGTTTTGTCACTTGAAGTACAAACACCCCTCATTTCTCACACTTGGTTCGACACCCCAAACCAAGCAATGCAATGCATGTTATGCAAACATGGCTCAACAATGCAATATGATGCTAAAATGCAAGGCATGCCAAATGCTATGCAACATATCATGTTAGGTATTAGTGCTAATCATATGGGAGGCAAATGTGATGCAACCATGGACCAAAATGCCATGAAGCTAGCATGGGAAAACATGTAATGAACCAAATAAGCAACAAGCATATGATAAGCAAACAATGGTGGACTTAACCACAATGGGGCAGACCTCAAACCTCCCCAAAACAGTGGCAAAAAATGCCCAAAAACATGAACAAAATGCTAACAAGCATGCAAGTTAATGAGCCTAAACCTAAGGCACCAAAGAGAGCATCTTACTACCACTAACATGACCACTCATGGCATGTATTAGGCGAGCAAAAACAGAGTTCTATCATGCAAAAATACACCCAAACCCCTTGACATGGTAGCCCCAAAATACCCTAAACACACAAACATGCACAAGGCCTATCTCAAGGCATGAAAGGACACATCCTCAAGCATAGCATAAAAGGGCACATATACAAACATACAAATATGATTTATGGACTGAAATATGATCCTAAAAGATGCCAAAACATGAGGATGGTCTAAGGTGAGCATGCTAGGGCCAAAATACTCAAAGCTTACAAGCCCAAATGCAAAGCAATCACATCAAGCATGCCCAACATGACAAAATCAGTGGCTCACAGCCCTTAAACATGGCAAAATGATGCTAACATCTTCATGGAGTTATGCTAATACATGCAAGAATCATGGCCTAAACACAGGTGCATTTCTATGCCAAATAGAGGAATGCAAAACAAGTATGTTAAGCATGCAAGAGGCCAACAAAACACCATTATACAAAGATAAAATATGATCCAAAACCCCAAAAAATTCTGAAATGGCGCCAAAAACAAGCAAGCATGCATGTTGCCTTTTAAGCCAAAAACAAAGGTAAAAGAGGTACAAAGGGGAGAGGGGTGTCCCTCCCCTATACAAGACTTCAAACCCACCTTCCTCACACTAAAACCCACTGGTTTTCAGTGGTGAGAACCAAAATAACAAAGCAAACAAGGCTCAAAATAAAGGCACCAAAGAGGCCAAAATAAGGCCTAAGAGGGTGAGTTTGCACTCAAACCATAAAGTGACCTTAATGAAAGTTCAAAAGAAAGAAAATATAAGACTTTTTTATGTTATACACTAAGCTAAAAACAGCAAGCAAAATAGGTAAAAGATAGTTGCAAAAACGGGGAAACTAAAGCAAAGTGCTCACCCTTGAAGGACACACTCAAGAACAGATGATCCAGCCCTCTTCTATTGATCAAACCAGTCCAAAAGTTCAACAAACAACCCTCCAAGCCTCCCAATCTCGAGCTAAGGTGTGATGGTGTGTGTATTGGTGCAAAAGTAAGGTAAAACCCACTTTTGGCCTAAAAACACACACACAAGAGGAGAGAGAGGGAATGTAGAGAGATGGAGTATATGGCAGATATATAGATACATAGCTCTGGTTTTTTGTTGTGCAAATGGCTAACCCCTCACCAAGGGAGAGAGAGGGGTGCTTATATAGGCAAAAAACAAGGCTCAGGCTTCTCCAAGAAGCTAACTAAAAGGGGCAAGGGTGCAAAGGGGTCTTGGCTTCTGGGGAAGCTAAGACAGCTGGCCAAGCTTCTCCAAGAAGCTTGGCCAAAAGGGTGCAAGCTTCTAGAAGGTTTGGGGGTGGCAAAGGTGCAAAGAGGGCACTCCCATGCACGGGGATGAGTGATGGTGCATTCCAGCTGGCACAGCTGGCATGCACCATGCCTCAGGGATGCAAAGGGTGCGCGCGCGGCCACCAAAATAGGTCATCGGCACAATAAAGTGCCGGTCGGCTAAACATAATGCCGACCGGCCATTGTTTTTAAGAAACCATGGCTGGTGTACACATATGCAGCCGTGATGGTAGGGGAAGGCCGTGTGGGTGTGGGGATGGCTAATAAGCCATTCCCTGCCCCTCCAAGGCAAAACACAAGTGTTTGGTGCAAAACTAGACACAAAACGGTCGAGTTCGGAGATCCTGAGGCAAGGGCGCGCCAGCCGAGACCTCCAGGAACTCCAGAACGAACACAAACATGGATAATCACCGAGTGTTCAAACGGTGACGTCCAGTCTTGAGGACGGTCAAAAATGGGGTGTCTACAGTTGCCCCCCTCTTGACAGAACTTGAAAGTCATAACAATGACGGGAGTGAATGTCAAAGCCCAGAGACGACCCATTTTTGACAAGGCCGAAGACTTGGACAAACATGCAAGACAAACAAGGTATGCGCCCGAAGGCAGGGGCAAAATGCAACTGAAAATGCAAGAAGCCGAGCATAACTTATGATCATGCAAAAAAGCTGTAACGAAGCACACATGCAACAGTTTTAAGCTAGCATAACACCAGCTACACTACAATGCAGAAAGGATGTAAGAGAATTATGCAATTCTCAATATGTCTCACTCGGAGGATACAATACCTGTGCGGTCCGTCCGGTTGCACCGGCCTCAAATGAGCCGTACATACAATATCATGCCTGTAAAGAGAACAAACTTAACAAGGACAATGTCGTTAGCAACATGCGTGACAAAGCAATCGAAAGTGCGCGACAACGCACGCAGTGTGTATAGAAAAATAGTGGGATTGAACACATGTGAGTAAAGCTATGCACGTATGCACGCAATGTGTATGGAAAGAGAACTTGAAACACATGTGAGTAAAGCAATGCACACATGCACGCAATGTGTTATAAAAAGGAACTTGAACACATGTAAGTAAAGCAATGCACGCATGCACGCAATGTGTATATAAAAAAGAACTTGAACACATGTAAGTAAAGCAATGCACGCATGCACGTAATGTGTATATAAAAGGAACTTGAACACATGTAGTAAAGCAATGCACGCATGCACGCAATGTGTATATAAAAGGAACTTGAACACATGTAAGTAAAGCAATGCACGCATGCACGCAATGTGTATATAAAAGGAACTTGAACACATGTGAGTAAAGCAATGCACGCATGCACGCAATGTGTATATAAAAGGAACTTGAACACATGTAAGTAAAGCAATGCACGCATGCACGCAATGTGTATAAAAAAGGGAACTTGAACACATGTAGTAAAGCAATGCACGTATGCACGCAATGTGTATATAAAAGGAACTTGAACACATGTAAGTAAAGCAATGCACGCATGCACACAATGTGTATATAAAGGAACTTGAAATTGAACATGGTAAAAACATATTCCCCCATGATGCTGGAATGTAATGTGTTACAACACGGTATGATTGAAATGATTCATGGAATCACAAGATATAAAAAGGATACGGAAAGGAACGTCCTTCGCATGTACCGAGCAGCTCACAAAAGTCATGACTTGAGGTCAATTCGAAGGTCCACTTGCTTCGAAAATGCATTTTCTTGTATTGCCTTGAGTGATGAAGGTGCTTAACCACACAATTGACCCGAACAAGGGCGCGGAAGGTACAATGACCGTAAGGGGAGGTTTCGGTGTCAATCCCGGTACTCTGCTACTACCCTGCTATCCTCTCCTGCTTTACTTTCCTTTTTTATTAGGAGTTTAAGCACATTGCATTGCCTCAGGCAGGTTCTACTTTTTGAAATTGCATATTTTTTACAAAAAATACATGACGGAAATGAAACAGCTATTTGTTCAAAAGGTGTTGCATTTGCACGTTCTATGCATCGCATCGCAAGGCATCACATAACAATGTGACCGAAATTGACACTGTGTTTTGAAAACGAAGCATCGCATCGTAATAATCAGGTAGTGAACCAATTAGAACTCGATAAGCAAAGCAAAGGGTCTCGTTTCAACCAGTGCGAGTACAATCTCGATAAACAGCACAAGGACTTAAAGAGAGTGAAATACAACTCGATAAGCAAATATACAGCAACTCGATAAGCAAACGGGCGCGCCCTCGTGAGAATTGATCACTGGAGGGTATTGGAGGTGCAGGATTCTCCAATCCTTAGCATATGAAAGCTCAGGGGACAAGGGGGAGAACCACCGGCCCAGCAAAAAGTCCATCGGCCGTGAGGAAAGTCCATCGGCCGAAAAATGATCTATCGGCCAAAACAGATGGCCGGTCGGCAATCTATTTGGCCGATCGGCCAAGAATGGGAGGACCAGTAGAATGCTGACACTTGTCCTCCATTCAACCTTATCCCCTACAAAAGACCCCCAACTTCGTAGTTTTCCTCATTTCCACACTGATTTACTCCAAATGGAGAATTTCTTGCACAGAATCTCGCCACTTGGATTAACAACTTGGATGGCTCGGAAAAGCTGAATCTCTGGGCCTTTGGCATAAACGCACTATTCACTTTGCGCCGTACCCCCACTGCATTTTCCATTTCTTTGTGCCGCGGCAAGGTTTTGGAATCCGGTGACACACGTCTTCAACTTTAGCGGGCAAGAGGTGTGCCCTACCTTCGAAGATTTCCAAGCTCTAATGGAGTGCGAGCGTGACGAGGATTTTGCCCGAACTCAATTTCGGCCATGCCCAAGCCTTAGGACGGATGTGTGGCCTTACCATGTACGATGCTCGATCCCTGATTCGTGATGGAATGCTAGATATTCCTAGCCTGTTTATCGGTTTTCTGATGCCGGTGACCGCAGTGACCATCATTGGCAAGGCTTTCGACGACATGCCCTCTGCTTGTGCGTGTTATCTCATTTCCTGTTTGCTTCAGGCTTTGGAGAATCTAGCGTTCGATTGATTGAGGTTGTCCAAGGCTTGAGGGAGGGCAAGAGCTGCATTGCCATGACTCTGGCTGAGACACTGATGGGCTTGGACCCCTTTTATCGCCGAGAGACAACCAGGTTTGCGTGGAGTCCGCACTACTACTACAGGTAATGCTTCCCACCCAATCTCGCATATATTATGCTCACGTCACTCGCTCTCAAGCTCGGTTTTTTCTCACAAAACCCTTTTCTCACTTTTTTTTCTCATCATACATCTCTCTATTCTTTTTCTCTCTCATTTTTCATCCCTCCCCAGGTATGGTTGATGGATAAACTGCAGGTTGTGGACTCTTGTCCGCATATTCAGCTCGCGGCTACTTCTTTCGGCAATGCCTAGTTGATGCCCTTGATGAGGGTTGGTGGTTCGAATGGATGTGCAGCTTGTCCGCAGACCGCATTGCTTGGCGATGCCTTTGGCTCAATCTCCCGGCGATGAGTTTACAGTATGTCTCGGCAGACCGGAATTTGATTGATTGGCTTGAATCACTGCGTGTTCTATTTTCCATTCCGTATCCGGCGCCAGTTTGGCCATGATCAGACTTGTCCGCCGAGGGGATGGAGTATCCGGCTACATTTCGGTCCGAGGTGCGCAGCTTATCCGACAGGCTGCCGTGTGGAGGACTAGAGAACTCCTCGCCCCCGCTCCCACTTTCAATTACACTTTGTCTGACGAGTGCTGGGACTGGCTTAATGAAGAGGCACAGGAAGGGCCTAGCTTGGTATCAGAGGCTTCAACTAGCTCCGGGAGGGGGCGCAGGGACACCTGACTTGACTATGCCCCGGATTTATTGCTTTATTAGTACTTTCAAGTTTTCTTTATGAATGTAATAAAAAGCAACTTCAATTGTATGCAAGAGCAAGAGAACTCTGTATTGAAATCAATGAAATTGAAGGTTGTGGTACTGAAAATTTTCCGCTTTGGTCCAAAAATGGTCTTAGTTGTAAAAAGATTTATTTGAACAAAGTCACCTTTATTAAAACTTTTCAAAACTATTTTGTTGTATATGGATCAGAACTGGACATGCCCGAAATTTTTCACTGAGATGCACAACCCTGGATCCTAGCAACTGGAAAGTTGCCCCTTGTCTGAACAATACCGCGGCACTGTACAGCAACGGAAAGTTGCCCCTAGTCTGAATAGCACTGTACCGGAGATTGCGATAGACGCTGATGGACAAAGATGACCGAGATGATCAAATGGACAAAGTTGATCGGGGAAAAGTTTATGGCTGAACTTCAGGATGAAGCTGCCTACGTATCCCAAGATGGGAATCAAGCCTTACGTAGTTCAGGCTTGGGTTCACTCGAGTATTTTCACTCTCCTTTTGCGCTCTAACTTTTGCCAAGGTCGCCCTTTGCGGGTTTTCAACCTTGCGAGCTCAGTTTTTATACTTTCCAATTTTTTGTGCTCTGAATTTTGCCTAGGTCGCCCTTTCGGGTTTTCGGCCTAGCGAGCCTCTCAGGGGTAATATTTCTTCAACTTGTCATGTTGATCGGTTGGGAGAACTCTAGCCATCTAGGTCCATCAGAACCACAGCTCCACCTGACCAGATGGACTTGATGATATAGGGACCAGTCCAATTGGGTCTGAACTTGCCCCTTGGGTCATGGATGGGAGCTCGATTGTCTTTGAGCACCAAATCTCCTTCCTTCAAATTCCTAGACTTAACCTTCTTGTTGAAAGCCTGGGCAATTCTGCGTTGATATCCTTGGACATGGTATAGTGCTTTTAATCTCCTCTCATCAAAAAGCATGAGTTCCTCGAATCTGCTCTGCTGCCAATCTGCCTCGACTATTTGACACTCAGCCAATACTCGTAAAGACGGAACCTCAATCTCTATAGGTAGAACGGCCTCCATCCCATAAACCAAGGAATATGGAGTCGCCCCGGTAGAAGTTCTAATCGAAGTTTGGTAGCCCCACAGAGCAAATGGCAACTTATCTGGCCAATCCCGATAGGTTTCCACCATCTTCTGCAATATGTGTTTGATGTTCTTGTTGGCGGCCTCAACTGCTCCGTTGGTCTGCGGCCGATACGTGGACGACTTATGAAAAGCCACATTGTATTTCTCCAACAAATCAATCACCTCTTCTTGAAGTGGGAACCATTGTCTGAAATGATCTCGCTCGGGACTCCATAACGGCATATAATGTTGTTCTGATAAACTTTGCGACATGCGAAGCCTTCAGCACCGCATAAGATTGGGCCTCGACCCACTTCGTAAAGTAATCTATCGCTACCAAGATAAACTCATGCCCATTCGACCCCTTCGGGGTAACAGCCCCAATCACATCAATTCCCCAAACTGAAAATGGCCACGGCGACGTCATGTTGTACAACTTTGACGGCGGGATGTTCATGCGATTTGCATGGATCTGGCATTTGTGGCATCACCGAACAAAGCCGATACAATCTTCCTCCATGGTAGACCAGTAGTAATCCTGTCTGAGGATCTTCCATGCCAGCATTACCCCATTCATATGTACCCCGCATTCTCCTCCATGGTTGGCCTCCATCAGGCGCTTCGACTCTTCAGCTTCTACACACAGCTTGTGCATTCCCAGGTGACCTCTTTTGTATAATTTACCCCCGCAGATGATAAACTGAACAGCCATTCTTCTGATTGCCCTTTTGTCTTTGGCATTTGCCCCTGGTGGATACGCCTCCTTCTCCAAGAAGTTCCATATGTCATAATACCAGGGGTTGTTGTCCTGCACTTCATCTATGGCAGAGATTGACTCGTAGGCAGGTGCAAATTTCTGGTCAATAATGACTGGACGCATTCGGACTCCAGATGGATGTCTATCATGGAAGATAGAGTTGCTAGCGAATCTGCGAACCTGTTGTTCTCTCTTACTAGGTGAGTGAAATTTAGCTTCTCAAACCGAGGAATTAACAATCAAGGTCTGGTGGTAAATTATCATCTTTCCTCTTTAACTTTCTAGTCTCCTTTTGCTTGAGACACAACAAGGTTCGAGTCTCCAATGACGTCCAATCGTCTTGCCCCTAGTTAGTTCTAGGGCAGCTTCTAGACCGGCAATACATGCCTCATATTCTGCCTCATTGTTCGAGACTTTGAAACGGAGCTTGAATGCTAAAGGGATGCGGGAATTGTCAGGCACTATCAGCAACACTCCTATCCCATACCCGTATTGATTCGACGCTCCGTCAAAGTACATCGTCCAAGTTTCATCTTCAATGTGCAGAATGGCTTCATCTGGGAATAGGTATTCAACCGCTTCATCCCCTTCAACCGGGTGGTCGGCAAGGAACTCTGCTACCGCTCTCCCTTTTACCGACTTGCGCGTCACATACTTGAGGTCAAATTCGGAGAGCAACAGCAGCCAACGAGCTAGCCTACCCGTAAGTGCTGGTTTCTCAAAAAGATATTTGATGGGATCGAGTCGTGAAACCAACATTACAGAGTGAGCTAACAGGTAGTGCCGCAGCTTCCTAGTAGCCCATACCAAGGCCAAACAAGCCTTCTCCAGCGGAGTGTAGCGGGTCTCGTAATCCAGCATCTTCTTGCTCAGATAGTAGATGGCCCTTTCCACTTTATCTTCCGACTCTTGTGCGAGCATGCAGCCCATTGTAGTCTTAGTTACTGACAGATACAATATCAATGGTTTCCCCGGCTTTGGTGGTGACAACACGGGCGGATTCTGTAGATACTCTTTAATCTGTTCAAATGCAACTTGGCATCAGCCGTCCCATTGGAACTTCTTTCCTTTCTTCAGAAGACCAAAAAGTGGTTCACAAGTTAAGGTTAGTTTTGAGATAAACCGCCTTATGAATTGCACTTTACCCAGAAAGCCTCGCACCTCCTTTTCAGTCATTGGTGGTGGCATTTCTAAGATGGCCTGATTTTTGGAAGGGTCGACTTCGATGCCCCTTTGTGTAATCAGAAATCCCAGCATTTTTCCCGCTGTAAACACCAACGTACACTTCTGAGGATTCAGCCGCAGCCGAAATTCTCTGATCCTTTGAAAAAACTTTTGCAAGGCGGTGTAGTGGCCCTCTCTTTCTTTGGACTTGACAATCATGTCATCCATGTACACCTCGACCTCTTTATGGATCATGTCATGTAATATTGTGGTTGCAGCCCGTTGATATGTAGCCCCAGCGTTCTTCAACCCACATGGCATCACTCTGTAGCAATATGTACCCCACGGGGTGGTAAAAGCAGTCTTTTCCCAGTCTTCGGGTGCCATTACTATCTGATTATAACCTGAGAAGCCATCCATAAACGAAAGCAAAGCATGCCCCGCTGTGAAATCTGCCAACTCGATATGCGGTAAGGGAAAGTCATCCTTCGGACTGGCTCTATTCAAATCCCTGAAACCACACATACCCGGATTCTGCCATCTTTCTTCGGCACTGGAACAATGTTGGCCAACCAAGTCGGGTATTCGGATACCAGCAGGAAGCCTGCGTCAATCTGCTTGGTGACCTCTTCCTTGATCTTAATGGCCCAATCAGGGCGGATCCTTCTGAGTTTCTGTTTGACAGGTCGGGCCTCGGGGTCAAGAGGGATCCGGTGCTGTACAATCTCAGGATCGATTCCAGGCATGTCTTCGTAGGACCACGCGAAAACATCTTTGAAATCTTTTAATAAAGCGACTAAGCGCTCGCGTTCCTTCGAAGACAACGTGGACCCGATCTGGACCAGCCGCGGGTCCTTCTCAGTACCAATGTTCACGGTAGTGATTTCATCAATTAAGGGTTTAACAAACCTCTCCTGCTCTTGTTCAATTAGTCGTTGCAAAACCGGAGGAATTTCGTCCTCGTCGTTTTCATCAAAATTTTGAAAGTCCTGATTTAAGCAATAAATCAAAGGCACGGAAAAGTACTCGAAACCACATTCACCTCCTCATTCTCATTATGTACTTCCAAACCGTCCAATTCTTCTGTTACAACAGACTCAAAAGAGAACGAAAAAGACGACCTGGACAGGACTGTGGCATCCGGGTTATCACCCCCAGGAATACCGGACTCAGACTCAGACGAGCTGGAACCTGATTCCGACTCACAAGACTCGGTGGAATCAGATTCCGGCTCACTACTTGACCCGGTGCTGCTTGACAAAAATCCCTCCTCGTACTGCCAGGTGAGGGAGGGTGCGACGGATGCATCCAAAATAGCTGCTGGTAGGCCCGCAGTCGTTTCATCTCCAATCATGGACACCGAGGAGTCATCCCCCAAGCACAACTGGTCGATCGAAGGATCTGAAAGTAGACATGCCAGTGCTATCCCCATTTCGAACTCTGTGTCCGCAGACTCCACTTCTTTACTATGTTCAGCCTCAACTGTTGGGTCTGTCTGCTCTTCAGCAACATCATCCCCAGGTAACTGCAGGTCAAAGAAAATTTCGAACCCTGGCAAGCGCTTCTTCTCTGCGTTCAGCCATGGCTCCAGAAAACCACAGAATGGAAAATCCTCCCCCTCTCGGACGAAGCGTCCGTTTAGGGTACCCCGAATGGGCCGATGCATCAATTCAAAGGGTTTCCCCATCTGTTTTGCTTTGGCTCTTCCAGCCATCTCTTTTCCTTTTCTTACCCAATCTTCCTTGGTGGGCAGATAACCCAGGCCAAAGGTATGGGGGTTGTGCGGCACTTCGGCCAATGCTGCAATGCCCTTACGGCCGCTCTTTCCTAATCCCATCCCGGGGATGTATTGGAGCTTGTTCATGAGATACACTGCTTGAGCACTGACATATATCCCTTCGTTAGCAGCCATGATATTCTGTACGACCTGAGCCTCGGCGAAGGTAAAACCTGATATAAACACATCCTCCATGCCATGCTCGATTTCTAGAACAGGTGTGGATACCTCCGGTGGTGGGTGGATTGATGAATTCCCAAAGACAATGGCTACTCCCTTCCCGTAGGGGTATTTCACCATTTGATGCAAAGTAGATGACACTGCCTTCACCTGATGCAGCCACGGCCGCCCTAAAAGCAAATTAAAAGTTGCGGGAACTTCTAGGACATGGAAATCTATCTCGTGTTGTCCTGGCCCAACCTTTGTCTGAACTTTTACTGTTCCCATTACTTCTCTACTTGTATTGTCATACGCCCGGATGACCTAGGCTGTTGGTACAAAATCTGCAATTTTCAAACCAATCGCGTACGCCGTCCTTGCTGGGCAGACGTTGATGGCAGACCCGGTATCGACAAGTACCACCGGTATCCACTTATCTCTACATTCCACGGAGATGTAGAGGGGTTTATTGTGATTTACGCCCTCAGGCGGAAGTTCTTTGTCTGAAAAAGTTAATGCCGGGGGACCTCCTCCTGGAAAAACCAGCCCAACCAACTGCTCTGGTGTAGTCTCTATAGAGAGTTTGGCCTTATCCATGGCCGTCAGGACAGCCTGCCTATGTACTCGTGAGGCCATGAGCAGTCCCCAGATGGAGATGTCTGCTTGTATCTTTTTTAGCTGTTTGAGTACGGCTTCCTCCTCAAGCTGCTTCTCCTTTTGCTTCTCAGCTTCTCTATCCTTCCCCGAGGCCTCTGGTTGATCTAAGTGTGGGGGTTTGAAATACCGCCCACTCCGCGTCATGTAGTCGACCTCTCCAAGGTACCAGGTGTCATCAGGCCGGCTGTTTCCCCAATCTTCGTCGGTGTGAGCAAGACATAAGTCCTCATCTTCCCACCACATTCCATCAGCGGCCGACAGACACTTGTCCGGGTCTGGTATGACTGTTCTTGTGCTCGCAGTACCTTCCATCCATATGCCTGCAGTATTCTCGGTTCCTGTGCACACAGCAATTCCAGCTCCCACATGGGCCTTCGCCTTCCTGATTCTCTCGGAATCTTCAAAACTTGCTTGTTCCGACATAACTGACTGTTCAATAATCCCTGTACTCAAAATACTCCAATCTCAGGCAAAATTCTTGACACCGGCGCCCCCCGGCGATGTACTCTGCTCTTCGACCCTTCCGGCCGTCACCGATATTCTCAACCCTGCTGAGCCCTGTTCTGACTGAAACTCTCCTATCACATCAGGTTGATCGTCCAACCACCCAGTAATTTCTGCTGAATTCTCATAATCGAACCATGCGACTGCCGCATCCTCTGGGTCTTGGTCACTGTAAAACTGGAGATTGGCCAGGTCCTCCCCCACAGCTGTTACATCATCTGCTCCCTGTCCCAGACTATCTCCTTGGATTACACACAGTTCTCCTCCTGCTGGAAGTTCCACAATTGGCGCATCCTGGCCTATCGATAAAATGTAGTCACCCGGACTATACGTTTTCTCAACACAAATTCCAGATCCCGCGGACTCTGGCCCAACAATGCTCTTTTCCTTTGGGGTCTCCTCTCTCATGTTCTCGGTGGTCACCACTACTGGCTTAAGTTGGATTATGGAGATGTCCATCATGCACAAGTCGGTGCAATCGGGAAGGAACACCTCTGGCTTGGGCAGGTGGGAAGGTGTGATATAGATACTAGGATCGTAGGAAACAATCCCAGTTTGGATGAAATTGAGTCTTTTGGGTGGTGGAGCTTGGTTATGTGTGGGGAGAGGGTTTGTAGTAACATTGGGCTTCTCAGGAGGCAAAATCACCCCATTATCGATGAGATCTTGAATCTCATGACGCAACCGGAAGCACAGATCGGTATCATGACCGTGCTGTTGGTGAAATGCACAATACTTGGCTGGGTTATGGGTAGGAGGAAGTTTTTCTGGTAGGGGCCGCGGCTCCAGGGGCTTCAGATGCCCTATTTTGATCAAAACCCCCAGAGCTTTGGATAGGGGCATATAAAGTGGAGTGAAAGTTCTGGTGTTTCTAGGTGGGTATTTAGCTGTTTGCGGGCTGCTTCCGGACGCACCGGAGAATGGCGTAGCTGCCATGGCTCTTGGTGGGGGGTTGGCGGTGACCATGCTTACTTCGGAGGCTCTCGTAGTTGTAGTGCCGCTCAGGCCTGCATTAGTGTTGTGGTTGAAGGTCCTTCGGGGTTGCTCCCGATCGTTATCAATCAAGCCTTGCTTCAAGGCATCCTCAATCTGTACCCCCATTTCGTGTAGGTCAGAAAAGGTAGGAAAGGGAAGAACAATCATCTTTTGCATCAACTTCGGCTGAAGATTGCGCACAATCATCCGAATCTGGTCTTTGTCCGTAGGCCTCAAGGTCATCATCGAAGCCTTGGCCCTCCATCTGGTTACGAACTCTGAAAAACTCTCCTTAGGCTCTTGCCTAGTCGTCTCAAGATCATGGGTCGTAATCTCAATCTGTGTATTGTATGAGTACTGCGCGATGAAGGCCTCAGCCATTTCGTCCCAATTTCTCTTGACGTCATCTTCTAGCTTGGCATACCATATGGCCGCCACACCCGACAAGGTCCGGCCAAATAAAGACAACTTCTGAAGCCTACTGAGGCCCATTGGCCTTAGGATATCTGAAAACAGTCTCAAGTGCACCATGGGGTCCCCGGACCCATCAAATCGATCAATATGAGGCATTTTGAATCTGTCAGGCAGCGTCACAGCTGCATCGGTGTATCAATCTTCAATATCGGGGATAGTCTTGACTCCCTGAGATCTCTTGAACAGCTTTTCAAGCTTGCTTAACTTCAGTGCGGTAGGGTTAGTCTCGAACTCAAAGGGAGAGTCCGGTAGGTTGTTGGGTGTTTTTGATAGCTGAGGTTGGATTTGAGGTAACTCCCTTCCTACGTAACTAATTATATGATTCATTTGCATGTGTGAAAAATATTTATAATTAGTCTCAATTCATTCCTTTCCTACGTAAGTCCCTTTCATTGGACTTTCTTCACATAAACTGAACTTATTCCCAATCACTTAATGGTTAATAACCCAAATTGGCGATTTATTATCGTCTCTATTACTTTCAATCACACACCTTATATACTTTAATTCACCCTGAAATTTTGTTCCTTAAAGTCAATTTTGACGAGAATAAGCCAATGTGCAAAAACTTGAATGTAAAGGTGCTTCCTTATTTCCACTTCTATCGTGGAGCGGATGGACAGTTGGATTCCTTTTCTTGTTCACTTGCTAAGGTAGGTACTCCCTCCTCTTATCCCTTTATGACTTTTCCCCCCATTTTTGGCATATGCTTGTTGATGCATATAGTAAAAACTCAGTTTCAGAAATATTTCTTTTGACTGTAGAGAAGTCGGAAGAACATAAACTTTGAAATTTGTAGAATCATTTAGAGTTGTTTTTGGCAATCAGCCAAAGCATTCTTTTGACATGATTTAGCTGCTGTGCCTGTATCTTGTCAATGGGGTTCAAACTTTGTCACTTCTTTTTTTCCTTTATTTGTTTTCTTTGAGGGCCCTATGTTGATTGGTTAATTAAAAAAAGAGGGTAGAAACGAGTAACTTTTTGGTAGTGGCGAAATCCTGACATGATCTTACCTATTTCAGCGGAGTGTTGATGTTAAACTTTAAACCTGTTACAGAAATAACTACATCTCTAGTGGTGCTTGCTTCAAAATTGATAATTAAAAAATCACCAACATACATGGTTCAAATATAGGAATTTAACTACATGTGACTACTTGGTGCATAAGAGATGGGAGACAATCTTCTTTTAGTGGAATGTATACTGATTGTAGCCTGTAGGGATACAGATCGTGTATCATTTTTCTATTTTTTCAGTCAATGTATTATATTGTATTGTGGATTGTAAATTTTTTTGAAGTGTTATGCAAACAAAATATTGAACAATATACAATTAATTACGTGGCAGAAAGTAAGGTTCTTAAAAACACAAGCATGCATGCATACATATAACATGAAGAGTGAAGATCAAAGCAAATGTAACAAAAGATATGACACTCTAGAGTATTGTTATATCCTCCTATCAAATAAGTTTCGTTACGTTTTAGCCTGTGTTATTGAAATTGTTACAAATAGAACATATCATTTATGATACCCTCTCTTAGCTTACCCCGCTTGTTCGGGTAATTTTCTTGTTAAAATGGCTATCAGATTCAATTATTGTGAAATAAATTGTAGATGTTAATGCGTTTGATATAATGACCATTTTTATTTTATTTTATTTTTTTTGATTCAAAGATATAATGACCAATTATATATATGCCTAGAAAGACTTTCCTAGTCCTATGCTTCATGTTGATTAATCATTGGGCTGTGTGGCTTGTTTTCCTTGCCTCTTTTGACTTTTCAAGGTTAAAGAGCCCTCAAACCCAGCGTCGTCGTTGGGGGAGGAGCAGCGTCGGAGGAGGAGAAGCAGCGTTGGAGCAGCAGTAGATCTTCTGATGTTGCCTGGACTCACCAAGTCCTACCCTGTCACTCCTTCTCGTTAAAATCTACGCTCTCTCTCTCTCTCTCTCTCTCTCTCTCTCCAATCGTCGCCACTGCCCATTGCCACAGCTAGCGATCATCACCACATCCAGGTAAGTCCCACACCTTTCTTTCAAGTTTACATTTTTGTTGGTTATCATCTGGAATCAAAAGAAGTTCCTAGAGTTACGTAGGTCAAAATCTGAGCTACATTTTTTTTTTGGGGGGGTGTGGAACAGCTGGGTGAAGTGGACATGGGAATGACATATGAGGAACTTTGAGTCTACAGAAGGTTGTGAAAGATTTTCCACTGCAGTCCTGTATCCATGTTCCGGGTTTGTTTTAAATTTCCTAATACTTAAGTAAGACCTCAAAATAGAAAGCATCATTATTTATAAGCTTCCATATATGAAATCATTCGAAGGATATATTTAGGTTATGCATGCATGAGTTTGACATATCAATGTATGTCGTAAATATAAGTTTGACATTAAAAAATATAAATATTAGAAAAATTTGTTGTAAATAGAAGTCTTGGTATATCTCAAGCGTGAAACTTTTTGACATTCAACTTTCAGAAGATTAAGTGATCTTGTTTCATTATGCATGATTAAATATATAAGGTTGTTGGCGTTAAATTTGTTCATATTTTTTTTTATTTGTTACAATTTCATTCTTTCTTTAGAATCTCTGCTATAAATGGGGTGCAAAATTGACTCCATCAGAGGTGGCTGATAAAGTGAAGCACTATGGCAAGATAAGTGGAAGAAGCCGAGGGTTTGGCTTTGTGACGAGGAGGTTTTTTTTTTGTCCTTCTAAATTTTTTTAAAATAATCTTTAGCATGATGTTCACATTTTGATTTGGGTTTAATTTAATTTGATTTGATTTCATAAAAACATTACCTGACATTTTTTTTATCTTTTTTTTTTGGGTACAGATGGATGAACTCGTGCAACAAGCTGAAATTGTCATCTTCATTCTTGCTTTAGATTAGCATGTCCAGATAGAATTAAAAGGTCTTTTTCATAGGTCTTCGTTTTGTTTTTTGTAATGAATTAATAGGTCTTTTTCATATGAATTCTCTTTGTTTAGCAAATATGCTGATTTTCTATTGCACTTGAATTATTTGGTTAGTAGTTAATAACCTCTACACTTCGTGATAAAAAGGTGTTGAATCCTTGGTAGGCAAAACAAAAAGAGGACAGTCGGTTAAATCTTCATTGTGATGAAATAAAAGTTACCAACTATTGTTGATTGCTATCTCTGTTAAAAGGTTTCCATTGATTGTTCGTCAATGATAACCTTGGTTTCCTTCTATTTGCTCAAAAATGCTCTTCATTTACTGGTTTATTAATCTGATATTTGAAATGGTTTTTATACAATCTTTAATGAATGAATTTTTTTAGTTGGGTAGCATGTAAGATTTGATTTAAATGTTGTGATTAAAAGGTATTCATCACTGTTTGTAAGTTAAATTATAACTTTGGTTTGGTTTCCCTGTATTTGCTCATAAATACTATTCATTTACTGGTTTATTAATCTGATATTTGAAATGGTTTTGTATAATCTCTAATGAAAGAATTATTTTTGTTGGTTGGCATGTAAATATTTGATTTAAATGTAGTGATTAACACTGGTTGAAATTTATGGCTCAGGGAGCAATAATGGGACCGCTGATAACTATTGTTGTCATTGCTCTCAAGGATTTGTATGCTGAATTTGTTTTGGATGAACCGAAGGAGTGAGACGTAGAGCGCTGTTGGGCATGCCTTTAGTGCTTGCTTCCTGAGAAATGTTCATCGCTGCCTCAACAACGCGTGTACATTATTGGTTGAGCTAATTAGAACCCAAAAAAGAAATATTAGAATTGTTTGCTTTAGAATGGATTTGTTCTTACCAATCTGTTGGCAGTGCATTTATCAAGCTTTGTTGGCTGCATTTTCTCTTTAGGACAATCTTTTTGTTTTTGTTTTTTTTCTTCTATTTATGGTGTGAGCATGGTGTAAAAAGTAATCGATCAATCATGTACTCCCTTGGTTGTTGGTTGTGTGCTCTTAAAAGAATTTTGTACAATTTTGATATATTTAATATATTTGTTGATGTAGAAAGCTTATTTGATCTCTTTTTCTTTTTTTGGTAATTTGGATAAAAAAAAGTTGGTATGTTTTTTGGGTTTACTTTTTTAAAATTATATCGAAATGTTTACTTTTTTTAAAATTATATAAAAAAATATTTACTTTTTAAATCTATCTTGACTATACAATTTTAAAAAAAAATTTAAAAAACTACTAAAAGCAAAAATAAGTCTATTTTAAATGAATGAATTCTATATTTGAATTTAAAATTGGAGACAGGAAAAATAAAAAGTAAAAGAAAGCTACTTTTTTTCCCTTCCCCCTTGTATTCGAATGTGGAGGTTCACATTGGCCACTAAAATCAGATTCAATCAGGGGGAAGTGCTTAAAAAAGCAACAAGTTAGGAAGACCAAACCTAGAAAAAGGTTAAAATTTAAGCAGCTTTTACGTCGTCTGAAAAATAAAAAAACGACACCATACACAAGACACCTGCTAAAACAAAGTCCAAGATAGACAACTTCATTTCTAGAGATGATTCTGTGGTTCAAACCCACGCAAGCCACTAGAGACACTGACGATAAGCCTTGCCGTTGGGCAAACCACCCTTTCAAGCACACTCACAGATAAATGATAAAAGCCAAATAAGATAAGCCTAAAGCCAGGAAACGAACATGGCCAACCATAGTTTTCAGCAAATTACTCTGCTACATATAATACACAATATGAATGGGGCAAACAAGCTTTTATAAGAAATGTCAAATTAAATACGACTTTTTTATCCAGTCTTTGCTTAGTGTAGGTAGCCTGAATCTGAGAAACTGTCACGACCCAAACCCGCCCCTATAGGTTTAGCGTCGTAACCGGCCAGTAATCCTTGGATTACCTACGGCCTCTGATGACACTAATATAAAATAAGGGGCTAGCGGAAGCAGATACGTAATTATAAATGTCCAATGAGCTGTGTTGACTTACATGAAACAGTATAATTTAAAACTTTATGTACATAACCATGAGTCAACCATACATTATATTATACCCACACACATACAAGTTCTTAGGTATAGCCAACGCAATTAAAGTAAAGCCTCATGCATAAACCGGACTAAACAAAAACTTGATCCCAAGACACTTCGGGAACCTCCTCGGGAGGCACAAAGGCTGGCTGACAACAGAACACAGTCCCCCACAAAACCTTCGGGCTTGCGCTCCAGAATGCTCACCTATATACATATATATACAAACAGTGAGCTAAAGCCCAGTGAATAATAACAGAGTAAAGGGTTTTTAATGAATGAGTCCACACGGATTCAGAATCATAATTCAAATAAATAGCATATTCATGATTGCTCAAACCATATACGGAATACATAAGTCATGTTTGTACATACACAGTTTATCCATTAGCGCTACAACTCACATGTAAAGCATTAAATATTAAACTTGTCAGTTCCATAAAGGAACCTCCGGCCGGGAACATATAACTTGTCAGTTCCATAAAGGAACCTCCGGACTGGGTATAGCATAACTTGTCAGTTCCATAAAGGAACCTCCGGACTGGGTATAACATAACTTGTCAGTTCCATAAAGGAACCTCCAGCCGGGCACATATAACTTGTCAGTTCCGTGAAGGAACCTCTAGCCGGGCACTTATAACTTGTCAGTTCCACAAAGGAACCTCCGGACTGGGCGTAGCATAACTTGTTAGTTCTATAAAGGAACCTCCGGACTGGGTATAACATAACTTGTCAGTTCCATAAAGGAACCTCCAGCCGGGCACATATAACTTGTCAGTTCCGTAACGGAACCTCCGGACCGGGTAACAGAGAGCAGATATCACATTATGCAAAGGATGCCACGGTTAACTTTCAGAATCTTGGACAATCATTCATTCTTTTCAAACATATCATAGCATTTCAAAAGATTAATCATTTCCCGTCATAATGTTCAGAAAATATTTAACATTGAACATAACTTTACAAAGTTATTACTCACCGTGGTTCCGTAGGTGGTCAATCACTTCTCGGACGTTGACCTACAATCACAAAATACATAGCACCAATGAATCTTATCATTGCTTATTCATGTGGCCATTAAGGCTTAGCTTACATCACGTTGGTTCATGTTCATTCTTATTACATGGCTTAGAACACACACACACCCTTGCATTCTCTTAATGTGGTTCATAGTTATTACCATGCTCAACTCACACACACACACACACACACACACACACACACACACACTTGCCATTCAATATCTTGTTACCTTCTTTTCTTAGTGTGTGTTTCTAGCCCATAACCTCATTACTATAGCTTAATTAAGGCTTAGGAATACCTAAGATGCAATGAGGATGTCAAAACATGCCTTGGGACACTTAGGCAAAATTTCTAAAAAATAGGTCCCCGCTCGAGCGGGCATGCTGACAAGGGTCTCCGCTCGAGCGCGAACTTCCCCGCTCGAGCGGACTGTGAATTTCGGCAAAAGTACTGGATGCATGAAATCTCCGCTCGAGCGGCCTTCAAAAATCTGGGTTTTCCAGATTGCACCCTCAAGTTTCAAATCGACTTTTGATGCATCAAAACCAATTCTCTTGGGCTAATTTTCTAGAAAACACTTCAAAACTCATAATATTACATGTTTCAAAGATCAATTTGAGAAATCAAAGCCCAAGGGTAGTTCGATTAAATCCAATTTCAAATCAAATTTCATGAACGTGACTTCTATGTAACATGCATGAATTAAAGCAACATCCAAGCTTCAAATACATGCTCTAATGAGCCCATCTTTTCAAAAACATGATGAATCCATGGCCTTGAACATAAATATAAACATGCATGTAAGTTTTTATGAGAATTAACTTCAAAATGTAAGAGCTTTTGCATGCATGCATGATTTGAGCTACAATTCCTCATTCTATGCTTCATTACATGATTAAACTTGACAATTTGATGGAAAACAAGATGAACTCATGGATTAAACCAATTATGTGGACATGCATGCAAGAATTTTCTAAGAAAACAACTTGAAACTTCATGATATGCACATGCATGCATGATTTAGCTCACTATTCAACTCTTCCAACTTAAATCTTGACTTTAAACCTCAAATCTTCATGAACCTTGCAAGATAACACCTAAATGCATAAGCCAAAGGAGGAATAATCTACCTTAGGCCTTCAATTCAAAGTCTAGGGGCTCAATTTTGTAGAACTCCTTCAATTTCTCCAAGTCTCCTAGCAAAACCAAGATGAAAACAAGTTTTCCTCTTCTCTCTCTCTCTCTCTCTCTAGTCGACTATAGCTCTCAAAAAGGCTGATGAAAATGTTTGGTTGAATGAAAGAAGGCTCAAATATGTTTATGTATGAAGTGGGCCACTAGGGTGGCAAAATGGTAAATAAACCAACTCTTGTAATTTAGCTTCATTTAATCAAATTTAATCACACCAAAACACATTTTAATTAAATATGTCATAAGGTTCTAAAAATTCCAAATAACAATCAGTTTCGTTTTCGGGGGCCGATAAGGCTTTCAATTTTCATTTTAAAGCGGGATTCCAAACAGATGTTTCTACAGGTAACAGATAGACAACCAAATGCCATGAAAATTACATATTAATCCCGTCATCGATCTTAATCACTTAGTTAACATCCTTAATTACCGGTTAGTGACTAATTACGGGTCGGGGTTATTACAGAAACGGACACAGCCAACCCTTATTCTCCAGCAAATTACTTTATGCTACGAATACAACATAATAGGCGTGGGACACACAAGCTTATAAGTATCTGTCAAGTTAAAGCTGTGCCACCAATAAAAATAGCATCCTGAAAACTAACAACTCCTCAAGTCTTTCATAATAACCCCAAAATCCAGTCAATTGAGAGGTTATAACCTCTGGGAGCAAAGTCTCATTAACCAAATTTACTTCAACAAGGGAAGAAAAATAGTGAATGGCTTCCTGAACCCCACATTTTCATCTTCTACTCGTTGTAGATCTAGATCCTGTGCCAGATAACAATCACAGTTAGCAGCAGCTGAAACATGAAGATAATCTTATACCAGATGTGGCTGCGAAAATTGACCAAAACTCAAATAATATATTACTCTTATGAGGTTATTTACATCCTGCCTTAATTCCAATAGTTTAAATTAAGTGAATCACACAACATGATAAAAATATGATCAGTTCAGATCATCGTTACATCAACACCCCCAAGTCCTAAAAAAATGTAGGTTAAATGCGGAGAGATTTAGAGAGAGAGAGAGAGAGAAAGAGAGAGGAAATAGGTACCATTCTTGAAGCTGTTGGTCACCGGCTTTGTCGCAGGCTGATAAACCGCCTTTAGGGATTTCAAAGCGGTCTTCTTCGAAAATTGTACCCGAGAAGGGCCGATTTTCGGTTCTTCCTGCTGATGATGTGGCCTGATCGATAGCAGTTTGCTTACCAAAATATTTGGCGATGGGGGGGGGGGAATCATTTGATCCTATAAGTTGAAATTACATAAACTTAGAGTAATATTATTCAAATTAACCTCACACACACACACACACACACACACACACACACACACAAAAAGTTCAATAACATAAATTGTTTCTATTTTATTATTAAAATAATTTATATTTAATTTTTAAGATTTTATCTTTACATATCACATTTGTTGATAAAATAAATTTATAAAACAATCAGAGCATAAACAATACTTTTTCTCTTCTCAAATTACAACAAGAATCACATTTTCTCATGAAAATAATTCATTTTTCCATGCAATTTGAGTAACAAAATGCCTAGAAGAAACCTGCTTAGTGGTTGTAGGAAATGATTGGATCCTACTAAACTTTCACTTTAGGGTGTTTTAGCTTAGTGAGGGGGATAAAAACAAAATTTTCAACTTAGGAAAAAAACAAAAAAGAAAAACCAAGTAAAGAAACGAGGGAAACCCCAAATCTAGATAAAGGCTTTATTTATTGATCACCTAAATGATTCAAAATCGATGTAAGATGAATACATGATATAAATATATGTATACATATTTTTCTTTTGAAGAGCAAAGAATATTTGTATCCAATAACAAAAAATACATACAAGGATATTATAACTTGCCTAAAAAATGACTAAAATTACATAAACTTAGAGTAATATTATTCAAATTAACCTCACACACACACACACAAAAAAAAAGTTCAATAACATAAATTGTTTCTATTTTATTATTAAAATAATTTATATTTAATTTTTAAGATTTTATCTTTACATATTACATTTGTTGATAAAATAAATTTATAAAACAATCAGAGCATAAACAATACTTTTTCTCTTCTCAAATTACAACAAGAATCACATTTTCTCATGAAAATAATTCATTTTTCCATGCAATTTGAGTAACAAAATGCCTAGAAGAAACCTGCTTAGTGGTTGTAGGAAATGATTGGATCCTACTAAACTTTCACTTTAGGGTGTTTTAGCTTAGTGAGGGGGATAAAAACAAAATTTTCAACTTAGCAAAAAAACAAAAAAGAAAAACCAAGTAAAGAAACGGGGGAAACCCCAAATCTAGATAAAGGCTTTATTTATTGGTCACCTAAATGATTCAAAATCGATGTAAGATGAATACATGATATAAATATATGTATACATATTTTTCTTTTGAAGAGCAAAGAATATTTGTATCCAATAACAAAAAATACATACAAGGATATTATAACTTGCCTAAAAAATGACTAAAATTACATAAACTTAGAGTAATATTATTCGAATCCGAGCTCCCCCGAATGCCCCGAATCTCTTTTTTTTTTTTTTTTTTTTTACAGCGGAAGAAGCAAGAAGAAGACGAAGAAGGAGGAGGGGAGGGGGAGGGGGAGGGGGAGGAGGAGGGGGAGGAGGGAGGAGGGGACTGGAGGGGGCCTAAAAATGGAGGGGGAGGGGGAGGGGGAGGAGGAGGAGGAGGGGGCGGAGGCGGCGGAGGCGACGCGATCGGGGCAGAGCCGACGAGGGGCGGAGGCGACGCGATCGGGGCAGAGCTGCGACGGGCCGGCGAACGGCCGGAGGCGAGCTGCGACGACCTCCTCTTCCTCTTCCCTCTCTTCTCTTTCTCTCCCTCTCCCTCTTCTCCCTCTTCCTCTGCAACGAAAATTGCAGGAAAAAAAGAAAAAAGAAAAAAAAAAACCAAAAGCCCAAAACGACGTCGTTTTGGGCTTTTGGGGCATTCGGGGCCGAAATCCTCAAGCTACAAAACATTTTTCATAAAGTTAATGGGGGAAATGCTATGGTGTATTACAAAATAGGGGGATTTGGTCATAACCCCCTCACTATCTAATTTGTCTTTCAAAATGACAAGAATTATATAAGTACTTTCAAAACCCCCTCATATTTTAAAACTTGTTTCTTTTACTATATTACACTCATATCTATCAGCTCTCCTATTAAGCCATCTTCACTATATATTTCAGAGTAAAATTTTACTCTGTATGAAAGTAAAATTTTACTCTCTGAAACTAAAGTAAAATTTTACTCTGTATGAAAGTAAAATTTTACTCTGAATAAGAGTAACATGTTACACTCTGAAACTAAAGTAAAATTTTACTCTGTATAAAAGTAAAATTTTACTCTGAATAAGAGTAAAATTTTACACTCTGAAACTAAAAGTAAAATTTTACTCTGTATAAAAGTAAAATTTTACTCTGAAAAACAAGTAAACTGTGAGACTCTGAAGCTAAAAGTAAAATTTTACTCTGTATAAAAGTAAAATTTTACTCTGGTTCTGTCAAATGAAAAAAACAGAGCAATAGAACCAGAGTAAAATTTTACTCTGGTTCTATCAAATGAAATTTGATGTTTACTCTGAAAAATCGATGGAACTTTGAGCTTTGAGCTTTGAATTAGGCCTATAATCCTTGAATCAATCGATGTTTACTTTGAAAAACATTGAATCAGGCCTATAATCCTTAAATCAGGCCTATAATCTGAAAATTTCATAGAAATCTCAATTTTTCATACCCCGGTTCTTCAGATTTTACAGATTTTTCAGATTTTTGAAACTTTGAGCTTTCATACACACAGATTTTTCAGATTTTACTTTAAATCTTTAAGCTTTTGAGTTCGAATCAACTGATAGACTCAAAACACACACATATATATATATATATATATATATATAGATTATAGATCGGAATATGTAGATATATATATATTCGAATTCAAATCTCAAAACACATATATATTCGAATTCAAATCTCAAAACACACAAACACACACATATATATATATATAGATATGCGGATGAATCGACGATCGATCGATTTATTGCGACAGGAGAGAGTGAGATGTTTTTGCAGAAGGCGATTCAGGAGCAAGGGAGAGTGATGGAGACGACAATGGAGATTCAAGAGACGCTGTAGAAAGTATAATTTTAAATAATAAATCATAATTTAGTTGAGGGTATAATAGTCTAATAAAATATTTAAATAATAAATTTTGTCCTTTATGCAAGATTTTATAATTATAAGGGGGTTTAAAAAGTATAATTTTTTTCTTAGTCCTTTTAACAATGAAAGGAAGGTAAAAGGAGTTTATAGCTAAATTTCCCTACAAAATATGTAAATTTATCATAAATATTTGTAAGGAAATTATAACATACACGCTTTTTAAAGAGTGTATCACATGAATTTTTAATTATTTTATTTTTTTTATTATGATATTATTTTAGTTATGACTCAATTTTTAATTATACTCTATACTGTGTTTAATTATGGCTTAAAAAATATAAAATTATGCTATTTTTTAAAATTATAAGATGCATATGGTACACATCTTTTGAAAGTTGTGTACATAATGTTTTCAAATTTTGTAATGTTAATTACAAAATGTGTAATTTCGTCACAGATTGACTTAATAAAAAATGTCGTAACTAAATTATAAACTTTTGCAATATCAATCACAAAATTTTAGACATTTCATTACACTAATTTGTAACGATATTAGATATTTTGTGATTAATATTACAAAATTTTATAATAAAATTATACATTTTTATAATAAGATACATATAATATGCACTCTTGTAAAAGATTTCTCAAGTTAATTACATTCATTTTCAATACAAATGACAAAATATTTTTGATCAAGCTAGTCAGACGTCACAAAACAACAAAATATTCACACGTTGCAAAAGTACTGATCTAACCGCTTTTCTTTTTTTAAAACTTTATTTACTAATCTAACCTTAAGTATATTGACATTGGGCATAGATAAGCATACAATATATATTGTGAGGAATAAAGAGGAGCCTTTTGGCTCGTGATTTCATCATGGCATGGTCTCTTTTTGCACTCCAAATCCAAACCATTCTACGTGGGTGTTTGAGAAGTTAGTTTTTATGTAGGTTTTTTTAGCTGTAAGATATTATTGGATAAAAAAATTTTAGTGTTTGGGAAGATAGTTGGGTTTTTTTGTGGTTAGATGTGATGTTTGTGAGAAAAAAAGTGAAATGATTATGGAGTTGGATGTGATATTTTGTTTGGATTTATTTTTTTTGATTTTGCAAAACTTTTGTCTTTTAGTGGAAAAAATGAAAAAAAAAAATTGGGAAACAAGTTCCCAATCACCACGTTTTTTTTTTCTCCAAAAAAAAACAAAAAAC